>APFE030994468.1:14684-50122 GCA_000404065.3 Pinus taeda
TTTTAAATTTTTAGTGGGCGAATATTTTGTATCATAGTACATTTTTACAAATCACCTCAAATAGCCCACCTTATTTTAAGGGAGGGTAAAAAAGGTAAATTTAGCCCTTGAAATTAGGAGTTACAACCTTCCATTCGCCCATTTTCAAGAATAGGTTTTATTTAAGTAATCTTATGGGCCAAAGGCCCAAATACCATATTTATAAAAGAGGCATGGTAAATTAATAAAAATATAAATAAATGAGAGGTATGGTAAATAAATAAAGCATTTTTTATATTTACTCCATAAGTCGCCTTATATACATGAAGGGTGTAAACAAATAAAAATATAAGTAAAGTGGAGGTATGGTAAATAAATAAAACGTCTTTTTATACTTACTCAAAAGGTATGGTAAATAAATAAAAATATAAATAAACTAGACATATGGTAAATAAATAAAACCTCTTTATATATTTAGTCCATAACCCTCGTTCTATTTATGAAGGCTCAAGAAAGAGGTTTTATTTAAGTGAATCCTATGGGCCAAATACCATATTTGTAAAAGAGGTATGGTAAATTAATAAAAATATAAATAAACGAGAGGTATGGTAAAAAAATAAAACATTTTATTATATTTACTCCATAAGTCACCTTATATTTACGAACACTCAAAAAATGCATTATATTTAGGTGAAACCTATGGACAAAATACTATGGGACAAATACCATGGACTAGATTGTTATTAATATACCATATAAGAAAACATTATTAACCCTAATATTAGTATTAATAAAAATAAAAAATGGCACATGGTATTGACCCATTGTATTCACCAAAATGGCACATCGTATTGACCCATAGTATTCACCTGGAATGTAGCCTATTTAAATGGGGGAATTAAACCAGCATAGATCCATCTTTACTTTGGATCTACTAACCCATGGTGGATCAAGAGTAAAAATGGATGTTGTAATTTATGATGTTAAACATAGCTTGGTTAAATTAAAAATAAATAAAATCACTATATTTTATTAATTTTTATAATTACTAATAGTATTTTTTACGCTCGGTTTATGTTAACGTATGGTAATACCAAGATTTACAGATTTATAATTGATAAAATATTCGCATGCCTGGTGAGAGATTTGCCAAAAATATATATATACATATTATATTATTGATAAAATTGCCTTCCATTTTTCCTATATACCATGGAGATTCGCCCATTTATTATACTTATAAATTTAGGGGGGGTTCTTAAAATTTTCCCTGCTCTAGGCCCTAAGATGAAAGAAATTTTAATGCTTTAATTGCATGAATAAAGATCTGAATAAAAGTGGTAGAGGAGGACCCCCAAGGAAAGGAGGGAGGGATTTAGGTAGGAACACCTACATCCAGGAAATCATTGCAAAAGTTGAAGTTGAAGCATCTTCACAAGCCACTGTTAGGGTAAGGACTCACATGCAGTCTAAGGGGCAGTCTATTGAACAACCAATATGACCCTTGGGAGTGAGGAAACCCCTTTCAATGGCAGAAGGAGAAGAAGTAGAGAGAAAAGTATCAGAGAAAATAGAAGCACTCCTTTCAACATCAAAAGAAGAGGAAGTAGCAAGCAAAGGGTCAGAAAAAGAAATCAATCCAAGCGCACCTGCAGAATGAAATTTCAAGGGATTTTCTTCACCGCGTGATCATGGAAGTGTTGTCAAGCGACCTCAATCATCAGTTGTCATACACCAGGAACCTATAGAAATTCCGAGTGATTATTGGAGGGTATTAATGGCACATCCAATCTCCTTGATTGAATTTCTAATTGGAGACATTAGAGGTGATTATCTGATGAAGCCCAATCCACTAACCGCTTTGCCTAACTTCCATGGGCTTTCCTCAGAAGATCCAGATACATTTCTGTTCGAATTTGATATTTTCTATAGGAGATACGAATATGTAGCTAATTCTCATAATTTGAAAATATTCCTTGCTACTCTAAAAGGGATAGCTCTGCGATGGTTTATGGGTTTGGGTGGAAAATATATCTCCTCATGGGAGGAGATGAAGAAAGATTTTATGGAGAAGTACCAGGATTATTGTAAATCCTGGGATATAAAGGAAGAAATTTTTAAATTTATGAATAAGGAGGATTGTGTGGAATGTTTCAAATATACCCTACAGAGATCCAACCATTGTGACCTAGATAAGGATATCTTGAAAATTATTTTTCTCCAGGCCCTAAGGGAGGATTCTCTGGAGCTTTTGAATATAGTAGGAAATGATGATATATCTAAGGAGGAATTTGAATCTATTTGCGAGTTATGAATTTAGTGTTCATCAGGGGCTACAAGGAATAAGCAAGGGATTCAGACTTCCAAAATATCCAATGGAGGAATTACAAAGGCATAAATTGGGAACTTTCTGGATAGCTTGAAAACTGACATCTTGAGTACACTTTCCTCTCAGATGGACACGTTACAAGAAAAATAAAAGAAAATGGAGTTAGAAAGGACCATGGCCATATCTGCCCACAGTGTGGAAAGAAACATCCATTAAAGGAATTCCCATTAAATATTGTGGAGACTTGTGCAATATGTGAACTGGCTCACTCCACTAGTTCATGTCCATCTCTTCCTAGGCTAAAGGCAGTATTTTAGGGAACAAATGAAGGAGTAGAGAAACTATGCTTTATGGGTTCCAAGAAACCATGGAAACCATGGCCACCAAGCTCAAATCAAGGTATGTCTCAAGACCTTTATTAGTATTTTAGAAATTTAAATATAAGCCCTCAGTGAGTATGTTTTCCACAATCATGGCCTCAATTTTATCAATATCCGCCTTGGTAGTCTTGGTTCCCTCAATCTAGTTCAAACCCTTAATGGTCTCAGAATTGGCGAGGGCCTTCCTCTTCTCCTGGTAATTTTCCTCAACCTATGCAACAACAACAATTATAGTTGCCTTCCAACATTCCATCCAGTACTCCTCCTTGCCCTCAACTCCCTGTCAAACCTAATCCAAACCCTTATAATAAGGGTGTCCAACAGACTGACACTCTCAACCTCCCTTCATATACCATTTCTATCGCAGAATGTAATGAGATAAATATGTGATCTGGTCGGGTGGTGAATGATCAGACTTCACCACTAATCATTGAAAATATTGATGATGAAGATCTAGAACGAGAATCCCAAGTAGTTGAGAATGAGTCAAATCAGAATTCTGTCAAACACCTCCCTCCTCGTCCGGGTGTTACTCATGGCTGCCCAACTAATATGCCTTATCCCGAGAGATTAGCCTTGAGTAAACATAATCCTCAACTAGAATTTGACCTTTTAGGGGAACTGCAGAACCTGCTAGTCAAAATTCCCTTACTCCAAACTATGAAGGATGTGCCTATATATACTAAGGCAATTAGAGAATATTGTTCCAAGAAACCTGGAAAGAAAGAAAAGAATATGCTTACCATTCATGTTATGGGGAAGCTATTAGACATTTTGCTACGAAAATATGTACCTATGAAATATGGAGATCTAGGGAACCCAATTCTGACAGTGCAGATTAACAAGGTTGACATCCCAAAAGTACTGGTAGATTCAGGGGCTAAAATTAATGTTATCACATCTAAGACTATGCTCACATTAGGTCTACAAAATCTAAAACCAACTCCTACTATCTTGGAATTAGCAGATAGATATACAGTAAGGCCAATAGGAAAATTGGAAGACATAACCATTTCAATAGACTCATGGCATTATCCCGTTGATCTTCTGGCTAACAACTACAGACACCTATATCGGATGTCGGTTAAATAATATGGTGATATATAATGGGGAAAATACAAAGAACCTTATTCTTTACCCCCCTTAAAAATCAAGTTCATCATGTAAAACAACATTTAAACAAAATTAGCTACCTTTAGAAGGGTCTAAAGCTGAAAGCGAGGAAACCAGACCAATCCTTAATATTAGTCAAGCCCTCTATTTTAAAAAATAAATGGAGGATGATACTATTAATACTTTTATCAGTAGCTGATCCGAAATGCATCTTATAGGTTAAGTAGAAATTTTCTTAATGACCAAGATGGTCCCATGCAACAAATTTGTTGTCGACTTGTGCAGAAAATAGGCAATCTTAAATCATCCAGAAAACAACAGCAATTTGAAATGTCTATTTTTATGAATCCGAAACTTCTTACAGTTTCTCATTTGGACTCTGGATGATGGAGAAATCATCTATCAAAGTTTATGAAGCACAGGCACAAAGAGGCCTCGCTGGTCATATGGAGTTTCCATCACTCGACATGATATTTCCATCATTTGACGTGCCATCAAGTCAAATCCTATCTAAAGTGCACATCTGCAGATTGAAAGGTATATTTGGGTTTATACTTCATAGCATGGGAACATGATTTTTAATTATGTCATGGCATAAAGTTGTCACAAAACCATGTTATATAAATTATATGCAAGGTGGATAGAGATCAGAAGAGTGAGGGAGTTGTACCCTCACCTAATATCTGCTTAAATCAGACTTTTGTGGTCCAAAATATTTCCAGTGGAGAGGATTGATCCATGAGTATCTTTTTAGTTCAATTCAGTCAGCAAGGGAGTCTAGTTCATCTTTAGTTTCGTTAGTTTCACCAGTGTTCTTCAGTGTCCGATGTTGGTTACTTCTTCTTGATGTCATAATGTGATAATATGGTTGTAATGTGTTTTTTTTATTATTATGGTGATGTAAAACCATTTAAATCCTAAGCTAAGGTCTAAAAACCTAATTTTAAAAGCCTAAGTACTAAAGACCTAAGGCATAAACCTAAGTGGCTACATCTAGCACCATGGTGACATGACCTAATGAAAAACCTAAAGACATAAACCTATCAGACCATATGTTAAACAATGAAAATGTTATAACCCACATAGTTAACTGCGCGGGGAGACTAGACCACAAGGGAACCAATAGGAATTTGGCATGTGAACGGTCGGGAGTTGGAAGTGTAGTTTGGAAGCCACCAGGTGTAATAACACAGATGGAGGTCCTAACCACATCGGCAACATGTGAACACAAAGATGTCAGTTAATGTTTACCATCGACTGGACTGCGTCGGAAACTATAGACCACAACCATTGGACAATTGTCACATGCAGTTGGCTGCACCGTTAGCTAGAACCGCCGAGATGACTGTGCAGGTGGCTGCATATGACTAGACCGTAGCAGGGTCAACCAGTCACATGCAAACAATCAATCTCTGTGCACAGTTAGCCTGACCGTCAGCAGGTCTATTTAAACCAAAGTTTATACTTGAGTTTTTGTTATGTTTGTACAATATTTAAATGAACCACTATGTAACCTCTTGCCTAAGTTTCACAAGTTGACAAGACTGAGGCATTCTACATTCAATACAACACATTCATGCCTATCTTAGCCTGAGGGAGTTCAAGTGAACCTTAGAAGACTATAAATTCATCCTTATGCTCATGTAAAAGGCATTAGAGTGATTTTGAGACTTGTATTCAAATGTTGAGAGACAATGCAATAGACTCAAGTCGATTACAAGAGTTGAAGTTCAAATTTGAGGGCAGAATGTATAGAAACATTGCGTCAGATCAAGGCATCGAGAAACTTGAAGTCATGAGCTAGTCAATTTTGGGCTTTCTGGAGTCATACAAAAACCAAATGGATTGATTCAAAAGCCTAGACAAGGGTTTCAAGGTGCTCAAGAGACACTGATAGGGTCCTTTCGATGAATGAAGCAATCGAAATTCCAAATTTCAGTACAGAGACAATCTGACTCCTATGTCAAGTTGAGGGAGGTTGGACTTGTATTCTCATTGCTATTGATGTTTTCTTGTTTTAAGTAGAGGTTTGAGTTTGCATTCTAAGAATCTTTTATTTTGATGAATTTGAATAAGTCACTTGAAGAAAGTCTATGTAAGGTTGCGAGAGCTCTTTGCACTAGAGAATTTCAAATTTCAGGAAATAGCCGCAACTGTGTCAGCAATTGTCATGTACCTCTTTTTCCACTGAAACACAAGTGGCCTAGCCTTTTGCACAAGGCCCAGAGATCTAGCCCAAGAAGGGTGAAATCCTTAATCAACATCGGTGTTCTCTATCTTGTTGATTTGCGTAACTTTTGTTTAAAGTTATTTAGAGTTAATTTCACATGATGAAGTCATCCATAATGAACAAATAATTAACAAAGTTGTGTGAAGCATCATTTAATTATTCTTGTGAAGGAGACAAAGAACGATCTAATTTTCCACATTTCAGATCATATTTTGGTATCAGAGCAGGTTGGCTCTCTTTTTTGGTGAAAGAATGGAAAAGAGTTCCAGACAGTTCAAGCGAGAGAATGTTGCTTTGCGACAGATGGTGAAATCTCTGGAGGAAGACAAGCAAATACTCCAAACAAAGATCGAAGCTTTGAGAAACGATGCTTTGCGGCAGATGGTGAAATATCTAGAGGAAGACAAGCAAAGACTCCAAATGGAGATTGAAGTTTTGCAAAAGAGTCAAAGGATAAATAGTACTTCAGTTCATAACTCATCTACTGAAGGGAAAAATGAAGCCTCACCTCTTCATCTGGATGATAAAGACAATTCATCATTATCCACGACTCAAAAGCTTTTCCTCACCTTCTAAAGAAACTTATTATGCACCAGCCTCACCAAGAAAAGACTTGGAGAAGAATGAGTCTTCCAGCGATCAGGATATTGGATCATTTGAAAAGCATACAAAAGCATGGGTATGAAGCTAATGCACAAGATGGGTTACCAGGAAGGATAAGGTCTCAGAAAGCATGGTAAGGGCAGACTCCAACCGATCTTCGTGCAGGAAACACCGCAACACGAAGGTAAGCTGTTGAATCAATCAAGCAGTGATTCAAAAGGTGAGTCCTCAAGTGAAAACTTAATGTTAAAAGTTATCAAGAGGATTTACCCATGTACATTTTGTGGTATTAATTCACATTGTGTAGAAGAATGTTGGAAGCAGAAAATTTTCAGCAAGAAAGTAAGTGCTATGAAAAGTCAGCCACAAAAAGATGATGTAGCACTATTAGTAAAGAAGTGTCCTGGGAAGATCTTTAGTCAAACAACGATTCCAAAACATCTAGACAAAGTACAGGAAAGTACAATAAAAAGGAAGCTAGCAAAAACTCTGGAGAATGAGTTTGTCGATATTGCAAGCTACAAGGGCATTCAATGAGAAAATGTTCGATGCTACCCCGAGAGACAACATCAACATCAACAGAGTAAGAGACAACAAAATCACCTGGAGTCGAGGAATGCAAGTCTTCAAATTTGAACTGGGCAAATTATATGCCATATGTATAAATGTGAGTTTGTAAATTCTCAACACATTAGTAGGCCTAGTCAAAGTTTGTAACTAGAGTCTAGATTATTTTTACATTAACTCATCGTTGCAATCAAATTCATGTTTGTAATAAAAAAATTTGGAGGACCAAAATTTATTTATGTTGGAAGGTGTGATCCAAAATGGATCTTGTAGGTTAAGTCAAAATTTTCTTAACGACCAAGATGGTCCCATGTAGAAAATTTGTTGTTGACTTATGCAGAAAATGGACAGTCCCAAATCATCCCGAAAACAACAACAAATTGAAGTGTCTATAGTTCTAAATCTGACGCTTCTTATGGTATCTCATTTGGACTCTGGATGATGGAGAAATCATTCGTCAAAGTTTATGAAGCACAGGCGCAAAAGAGGCATGGCTGGTCATATGGAGTTTCCATCACTCGACATGGTATTTCCATCGTTTGACATGGCATCAAGTCAAATCCTATCTCAAGTGAACATCTGCAGATTGAAAGGTATATTGGGTTTATACTTCATAGCATGGGCACATGATTTTAAATTATTTCATAGCACAAATTTGTCACAAAACCATGTTATATAAATTATATGCAAGGTGGATAGAGATCGAAAGAGTGAGGGAGATGTACCCTCACCTAATATCTGCTTAAATCAAACTTTTGTGGTCCAAAAGATTTCAAGTGGAGAGGATTGATCAAGGAGGATCTTGTTTTCAGTTCAGTCGATAAGGGAGTCCAATTCATCTTCAGTTTCGTCAGCTTCGCTAATGTTCTTTAGTGTCTGGTGTTGGTTACTTCTTCATGGTGGAAATGGTCCAGTTTGATGTCATAATGTGACAATATGGTTGTAATGGGTTTTTTTTTATTATCGTGATGTAAAAAGGTTTAAATCCTAAGCTAAGGTATAAAAACCTAAGTTTAAAAGTCTAAGTACGAAAGACCTAAGGTATAAACCTAAGTGGCTACATCTAGCACCATGGTGACAAGACCTAATGCAAAACCTAAAGACCTAAACTTATCAGACCATATGTTAAACAATGAAAATGTCATAACCCACATAGTTAACCATGCGGGGAGAATAGACCGCAACAAAACTGACAAGCATTTGGCATGTGAATAATTGGGAGTTGGAAGCATAGTTTGGAAGTCACCAAGTGTAACCACGTAGATGGAGGTCCTAACCACGTCAGGAGCATGTGAATGCAGAGATGTTAGTTAATGTTTACAACGAAGTGGACCGTGACGGAAACTGCAAACCACAACTGTTGGATATTTGTCACGTGCAGTTGGACACATTGTTAGCTGAAACTGCCGGAGATGACCACGTAGGTGGCGACTTATGACTAGACCGCAGCGAAGTCCAATAGTCACATGCAGATAGTCAATCTCTCCACTCAGTTAGCCTGATCGCCAGTGGGTATGTTTAAACCAAAGTTTATATTTGGGTTTTTGTTATGTTTATTTAATATTTAAATGAACCACCATTTAACCTCTTGCCTAAGTGTCACAAGGTGACAAGACCAAGGCATTCTACATTCAATACATCACATACATGCCTATCTTAGCCTGAGGGAGTTCGAGTGAACCTTGGGAGACTATAAATTCATCCTTATCACTAATGTAAAATGAATTAGAGTGATTTTGAGACTTGTAGTCAAATGCTAAGAGAGAGTGCAGCAGACTCAACTCGATTACAAGAGTTGAAGTTTAGATTTGAGCACAAAAGGTAGAGAACCATTGCACTAGATCAAGGTATTGAGAAGCTTGAAGTTGTGAGCTAGTCAATTTCGGGATTTTAGGAGTCATACAAAAACCAAATGGAGTGATTCAAAAGCCTAGACAGGGGTTTCAAGGTGCTCCGCAGACACTGACAGGGTCGTTTAAGTGAATGAAGCAACCAAAATTCCATATTTCAGTACAGAGACAATCTAACTCCTATGTTAAGTTGAGGGAGTTTGATTTGTATTCTCATTTCTATTGATGTTTGCTTGTTTTCAGTAGAGGTCTGAGTCTACATTCTAAGACTCTTTTTTTGCTAAATTTGACTAAGTCACTTGAAGAAAGTATATGTAAAGTTGCGAGAGCTCTCTCCACTAGAGCATTTCCAATTTCAGGAAATGGTCACAAATGTGTCAGCGATTGTCCTGTACCTCGTTTTCCACTGAAATACAAGTGGCATAGCCTTTTGTGCAGGGCTCAGAGACATAGCCCAGGATGGGTGAACTCCGTAGTCAACACCGGTGTTCTCTATCTTGTTGATTTGTGTAAATTTTGTTTAAAGTTATTTACAGTTAATTTCACATGTGATGAAGTCACCCATAATGAACAACTAATTAACAAATTTTCATGAAGCATCATTTAGTTATTCTTACCAAGGACAGAAAGAACAATCTAATTTTCCGCATTTCAGATTAGTAGCCTCCATGTCATTTCTGATATAGCTTGTCAATTTCTAGAATCTGTTATGAGCTGTGAAACATAGGAAACTATTGCATCAGGAATTGAAGACAAAGATATTCTTGTAATTTCACCCTGTGATAGTATCCCTATAGAAATTGAGCAAGGGAAGACATTGAATATTAACCTAAATCTTTCACCATCCTAGACCGAACAACTCCTAAAAGTCCTTTGTGAACATAAGGAAGAATTCACATGGGATTATATAGATATGAAGGGTATCCCTGCTGATTTATTCACTCATCATATATACATTAAATAAGACTGTTAGCCTGTTAGAAAATGCTGGAGAAGAATGTACCCTGCCTTGAAAAAGATTGTCAAATATGAATTTTAGAAGTTACTAGATGTAGGATTTATTTACGTTGTCTTGGATAGTCAATGGGTGTATCTGCTAGTTATTGTTTCTAAAAGGAATGATAAGGGGCAGATTTGTGTGGACTATAAGGAGTTGAACAAAGAAACCTTGAAGGATCATTTTCCCTTACCCTTCATTGACCAAGTCCTTGATATCTTCGCTGGGAAGAAGTTTTTTTCCTTCTTGGATGGGTTTAGTGGGTATAACCAAATCCAAATAGCTCATGACAATCAGGATAAAACCATTTTTACATGCATACCAGTTCCTGCTACCTTCCAGAGGGAAATATTAGGGATTTTATTCGATCTAGTTGATGACAGTGTCAAGATTTATTTGGATGATTTTACACCATATGGGGGATCATTTGAGGAAGTGTTGGAAAACTTGGACAAGGGGCTTAAAAGATGCATACAAATGCATGTTTCTCTAATTATAGTTAAGTGTCATATGATGAGAGAATAGGGTATAGTGCCAAGACATTTTCTTTTAGCTGCTGGAATTCAAGTTGATCCTACCAATGTAGAGGTAATATTGCATTTTCCTGTACCAAAGACACCGACACAGGTACAAAGTTTTATTGGTTGTGTTGGCCATTATAGACATATTATAGAATTGTTTTCTAGAATAGCATTCCCACTTTTTTAGTTGTTAACTAAAGATGAAAAAATTTTGTGGACAGATGAGTGTGAAGAGACTTTTACAAAAATTAAGGGACTAATCTGCCAAGCTCTGATCTTGCGAGGTCCTAATTGGGAACAACCGTTTCACATCCACATTGATGCCTCTCAAACAACAATAGGGCATTTTTGGGACAACAAGAGGACAAGAAGTTGTATGCGGTATACTATGTCAACAAGAATTTGAAACCTACTAAATTAAACTATATGGTAACAAAAAAGGAGTTATTGGCTGTTATTTATGCTATTAATAAATTGCGGCATTACATTATTAGATATCCTACTTTTGTGCATATTGACCATGAAACAATCATGTACCTGATGAATAAACCTGTAACTCCTGGCGTGTCACAAGGTGGTTATTATTATTCAAGAATTTGACATTACCGTCATAGATAAACTAGGCAAGGATAATGTAGTTTCTGACTTCCTTTCTATATTAGATACGAATGATGAAGGTACACCCATAGAAGATATTTTCCAGATGAATATCTTTTTGCAATTTCTACTCACACTTCGTGGTATGCAAATATTGATAATTATCTTGCTACAGGGAAGGTACCTAAGCATTTGTCATACAGGGAACAACGGAAGATCATTTGTCGTAGTACCCATTATTCATGGATAACAGGATATTTGTTTTATACATGAATTCACCAGCAGATCCAACACTATGTAGTAGAGGATGATATCTATGATGTCCTGAAGGCTTCTCATGATGATCCCTTTGGGGGACATTTTGCAAAAAAATGGACAGACATAAGGTGTTACAGATGGGATATTATTGGCCCTCGATCTTTTGGGATGCGAGAGATTATGTCCAAATATATGATAGCTTCCAGTGGATGGCTCAGCCTGGTCAATCAGATGAAATGTCGTTATAGAATCAAGTGGTCCTTGAACCTTTTGAGAAATGGGCTATTGATTTCGTTGGCCCATTTAATCCATCTTCACATCAGAAAGTTTATATTTTAGTCAGCACATATTATCTGACAAAGTGGGTTGAGGCAAGGGCTATGGCGAAAGCCACATAATAGGTTGTCTCAGACTTTTTGTTTGAAGATATTTTTGCTCGATATGGCACCCTGAGAGAGATAGTTTTAGATGGGGGAACACAATTTATATCACATATGATAGCAAGGCTTATTAAAAAGTATGGGATCAAGCACAGAATAACATCTCCATACCACCCTCAGGAAAACAATCAAGTGGAAGGCATGAACAAGGTATTAGAAAACATTATCACAAATATTGTGGCAAAGCATCACCAAGATTGGGCTAAAAAACTTCCTGAAGCTCTTTTGGCATACAAAACATCATGGCGGGATACAACGGGTTTCACCATTTGAGCTTGTTGACAGTAAATCTCCATTGTTTCCAATAGAATTTGAGATCAATGCACTTAGAAATTCTCTCAAAGTAGTATTATACCTTTCGGAAGCCCAGAAACACCGGCTGGAACAACTAAATGAACTAGACGAAATTCGTTTAATGGTCGTCAAGAGAACTATTGTGATTCAACAGCAAAGAAAAAATGGCATGATAAATTTATTAAGAATAAGGTGTTTTATAAAGGGGATTTCGAATTATTGTATGATTCTTGTTTTAAGGACTTTAAGGGAAATCTTTGCTCTCATTGGATGGGGCCTTACGAGATTGATGAGGTATTTGAAAATGGAACTGTCAGACTTGTCACAATTGATGATATACATGCTTCTTTTATTGTAAATGGACATCGTCTCAGATTGCATCATCGTCCGACCTCTAAAGATGCCTTCATCAAACATCTCTCTGATAAATCTGGTTTGAAGGTTGTCAGCGCAGAGAATTCCTCCTTTGCATCCTCTAACTAAAAACAAATAAACAAAAATACAGATATACATATAAGTAATACTATTACCACTCAATTGTTTTTTTTGTAGGTACTACCATTGGTGTTTATATCCTATGGAGGCAAGAAAAATTTTCTAAGTACCTAGTGTTGTTACTCCTCTGATGTTGTCACTCCCCCAGTGCCACTACTCTGTGGTGATTTTTTTTTTAAGTACCTTGTGTTGTTACTCCTTCAATGCTGTTACTCCTCCAGTGCTGCTACTCCGTGTTGAAGATTTTTCTAAGTACTTGGTGCTTTTACTCCTTCAGTGATGTTACTCCTCTAATGTCGTTACTCCTCTAATGTTGCTACTCTGTGGTGAATTTTTTTCTAAATACCTAGTGATGTTATTCCTTTGGTGTTGTTCCTCCTCCGATGTTGTTACTCCTTCAGTGATGTTATTCCTCCGATGTTTTTACTCCTTTGCTGATGTTACTCCTCCAATGTTGTTACTCCTCTGGTGTTGGTACTCCATGGTGCAAAATTTTCTAAGTACCTAATTATGTTACTCCCCGAATGTCATTACACCATCAATGTGGTTACTCCTCTGCGACTGCCACTCTGCCAGGTAAGTGCCAGGTATATCCCCGAGCAAACTTTGTGGCTTTGATTATTAATTATTTTGACATGACTTGAGGTGACTGCAGACAATCCTTTTTCAATTGGGGGGAGGTACAACTATATTTAAAAACAATGGCGTAATCAATTTCCACAATGATTCACCGACATCATCATAAAATGCTTGTTACAATATGTCCACTCCACGATTCTTATCTTACTCTGCACATTTATCAATAGATATTGGATTTAATGAACCAACCTCTTTGGTGTCTACAGAGTAATTACCATAATGACTCACCATTATTTCCATAACCTGTCATGGATTTTTCCCATCTTTCTAAAAATTGCCATTCGTAGACCCCGCTATCACCATTTCCTATGTCTTTCTGCAAAACTTTACCCGTCGATACTCCGTCCTAACGATTTTTATGTTACTCCGAAGTGTTGCTACTGAACTATAGTAGAATGGGTGGAGTGACTATGAGACATGAACCTGAGAGCACAATTTTGGTCCGCAGTAATGTAGATGTATGGCAGGTCTTTGTAAATGCAGGTTGGGATAGATATTTTGAGAGATTGTAGGGGTTTGATGAGGCTGTTACAACTGAATTTGCATTGAAATTGGAAGAATATCATTCCAAAGTTCGGGATCTCAATATCCCTGTCATAGAGGAGGCCATCTCAGCCATCAGTGGATTGCCACAGGAAGGGCAGAAGTGGTTTTTGTGGAAGGCTCCCTTACCGGAGTTCCAAGAAGTATCCTTATAAGTCGTGGAAACAACAATTCAAAAAGGAAGCGAGTATGATCGTAAGTCACTGCCTTATCCATGGGGTGAAGTTTCATACTTCGTGTTAAGATACATTACCTACGAAGGGAGCTTTACAATGTTGTTCAAGTATCATTTTAAACTGTTAGTGTCCTTTCGGTTCTAACATGAGCAAATTCATTCACTGAATATGCCTTTCTTCCTCTAGAAAAGTCTTCAACCGATGGTGCAATCCGCCAGTCCCTCTCAACAAGCATTAGTAATCCTCATGAATCATGGGTTGGTCTGGCTACTAGTCAAGCGTTAGCTTGAACTCTTGTATGTTGGCCACATCTCATTGAATTGTTGAAAGAAGAACTGGAGGGTATTATACCTACAGAGGGGGAGGATGGAGAAGGCTCAGCCAAAATGGAAGATGCCACAGCGGATGCTGCTCCACAAGAACCGACATTGCCTATTGGCTCAGTTGAGATGGAAGATGCCACAATCGATGCTGCCCCACAAGAACTAACATCGTCTGTTGGCTCAGTTGAGATGGAAGATGTTACAGCCGATGTTGCTCCACAAGAACTAGCACCGCCTGCTGGTTTGGTTGAAGTGGAAAGGATGGAAATTGAGGACATGGTTGATCTTGCTTCAACATCAGTTGATAATTATAGGGGAGAACTACTACCACCACCACTTGAAAAAGTGAATTTGATGTCTAAAGAAGAGAATTCAAGTGGTGCTATTACACGAGAACCAACACCACCTGTGCAAGAAAACTTGGGGTCTGAAGTAGAAACTGTAACTAGTGTTGTCAAACAAGAACTAACACCACTAACAGAAGAAACCTTCGAATTGTCAAAAGAAAAGGAACCTACAACTGACATGGTTCTTCAGGAACCATAGGGAGACTTGGCCCAAACAAAAAATGCAAAAGTTGAGGGGCATGATTGAGGGAGTATAGTCCAGATAAAAATAGGAGAATATGTTCTTCATTCTTCCCTTCCTGCAACTCTACCAAGAGGGGCAAGGAAATCTCGGACTCCTTGGCGTTTGGAGGAAAACTTCACTCCCCCAATTTTAAAATTTGTTGGTAACAAGATTCAATGCACCAGTTGAGGTGGCCACTCAAGTGTCGGCACTCATCATTGCACAGATGGAACAATTTGAAAACATGGGTGTCATCGCTTCTACATATGAACCAATGATGTCCGAGGAATGGATTGAAGAAGTGGTGATGGATGCTAACCCTGTAGAACCACTGGGGGAAGACATTCGTGTTGGCGCTACCCCACAAGGGTTCGAGTCAACTTTTTTACAGAGTATGGATGACATGGTGAAAGAGAAAGCACTGGAGAAAAATGATGAGGATGATATTCCGTAGGTTGTAGAGATAACTCAAGAATTACCGAAAGATGCAATGCCTGCTGAAATTGACCCATCAGAGCCAGAGGCAGTTCTGGAATGCATGGGAGAAAAATTAGTGGAGGATGTTGAGCCCCCAACTATGGTAATTCTGGAAGGAAATGGAGGGGACACCACTCAAGGTGATAAGCAAACAAAAGAAGTGAGAGTGAAGGTAGATCCAGTCGACAACTGTGCTAATGACCCATCAGGTCCCACACCAGCTACGAGACCAGTGGAGGAGGTCACTGTCAAGCAAGAATTCATTGAACAATTCCCATGAAGGAGACCTACCCTTAAGGAAAGGTATCAGTATCAGTTTAATGAACTTATGCAATTAAAAATAGATAATGTGAGATTGAGGAAAAGGGTGTTGCACTTGCAAAGGGGAGCAAGAAGGTACAGGAGAAAAATTGTAATACTTAAGACTAAAACTACCCCCTCAGCAACTTAGACCAGAGATAATCCCACTATTTCTGCTATGGTGCAAACAAAACCTATAGGCCATTTATGGGAGGCTCGGGAATTCATTTTGACTGCCAAGATTTAGAAATAGCAGGTTGCAGTTGTTCGTCTTAAACAAGGAACAATTGCTATGAAAGATCATCAGGAAGAGGTAAACAGAGTTCACAACTAGGCTGTATAAATCATCACTGATTATGTGGACTAGATGGATAGGGATAGGCAGAAACAACAAAAACAACAAAATAATATCGAACAGTTAGAAGAGAAAGTGTGAATGCTAAAAGTCGATGAGGAGGAAATTTTTACCTTAACGTAGCAGGTAATGGGTTGTCGCCCCCCTGCTCATAATTATGCTTTTTTTCTTCATGAACAATACCTTCTCTTTTGACTGGAAAGTATACATCTCGAGATCAGCCATGATATCAAAGACCCTATACAATTTCTCCGCATTATAAGGCTTCATGATGTCTTGAACCAACACTTGATATGTGAATTGTATATGCATGATTATTTATTGGAAGATGACCAAGCATTCAACCCAGTTACCTATGTAGGGAATATTCAACTGAGAGCTTTCACTCCTACACCATCAATCAAATCAAGTGGAAGAAGGCCACTGATACATTTGAAGCAACTCAATCCGTTAGGCCCCTTCTTATTCGAAGAGAGAATTGTCAATCTGAGACTATTTATAATAGGCATGCTACCTTCTTGAGGATGGAGGGGCATACAGAAAATATGTTGGTAACTTAGAGATGGTGCAAGTTATGCACAACACAGGTGGTTTCTTCTCAGGACAAGGATCTAGATAGCTGTCAGAGGAGATGGATGTTGTCATCATCAACTGTCAGGGTGGGGAAACCTTTTGGGGCCCCTAAATATGCTAAAGAACAAGAAAGATTGCCATGTTATATTGCCTGCATCCATACTCAAGCGGTTCATTGGATGGGCTTGAGATTCCAGTTTCCCATCCTTTAGTTGCCAGTAGATCAATACACTCCTGCCTACAATGTGAATAGTGATTGGTGGAAATATATCTTACTAATAGATGGATACAAACCCCTAGGGACAAATATGGTTGAAAGATATGATCTTGCTCAATTGCATGCTAATCACAGTCGATTTAACGCAGACCTGCGAAGGCGACAGGTTGCATGAGGACATGTAGAAAGACCAGTTGGGGGGAGATGTTGGGAGCTAAACTTCCATGACTTTTACTTGCCTTTTTATCCTATTTTCCTTCACATTTTCACTCCTATATAAGTCATTTCATATCCTAAATCACGCAGGTATACCTATAATCATGTCTTTATGAATTAATTAATCATTGAAGCATAGTCTAGGGGATTATGACCAAAGCACTTGTTAAACTTCATCTTATGTGCAGATTTCCAAGTCAAATGGCTATGTTTTAACATCGAGCTAACAGGGCTATTATCGAACTACAACTGTAACGATAGAACTGATCCAGGCTTACTCTTTCTATATTTTGTATTCAGTTTTGGGCTTATTACAACCTTGATGTAAATCGCAGATAACAGTTGCCTTAATCTCAGGAAATATTTTTGTATAAGAAAAGATAGAGTGTTGGAAACAAGGGGTTGGAGACAAGAGAGTTGAGCTTTGTAACAAAGACTTTTACATTAATGAAATTTATAGCTTCTAATTTCCTTTTGAGAACCTGCAATCACAAACAAGCACACATCAAATAACACCTGCATAGCTAATATCATAAATCATGTTCATTATGGTGATCAAGGAATCCATAAAATAAACCATAAAACATAGCTTATTGAGAAAAATAAACTTATTTTATTAACTTGAAATAGAAGACCTTACAACCTTGGTGCCTTGATGTTGTACAAGCTCTTCCGAGGGTCCGAAACAGGAATCTCCTTTACTTTGACAAGCCTCACACTCTTCCAAATGAGATCAAAGAGGTATGTAATCTCTCCTCACAAAAGCTCAGTTAGGAAGACTAAGTTCCAGTAGCATTTCACCTCAAAAATATTCAGCTTTCAACCTCCTCAGTAACCAGCCCAATGCTTCATTTTATAGTGCAAAGGAAGGAGGTTACAGGTCCACCTATGAAGGGATAGAGTCCTCCTTCAAAGGGATAAGCTCCTCACATCAAGGGGTTAGCTCCTTAAGGTATGGGTGCATGAACCTTAAAGGAGTGAACTTGCCACCTAAATATTCCTTCCAGAAGCTTCCAGAAATGACTCAAAGTGAGTTTTTAAGAATATACTTGTGCCTTTTCAACTTTTACAGGGGTCCACACCCATAACATAGAGACAGAGCAGTTAGGTGCACAGGGGACATGACCATTAGGTGCGGGACCGCAGGTAATGCTAAGAGAAAGTGTGAAACTAGAGTTTTATAGACTTTTGAGGGATTTCTCCTATTTTCAAGGCTTGATATGAAGAATTGATGCTTAAGACTTGCAAAGGAGGAAAGCATGAGTGATAATGGACTCACACAAATTGCAGAATGTCAAGGTGACAATTTTTGTGCAACAAATTGCCCCCTAAAGTGCGAAGTCTATAATAGATGAAGATAGAATTTGTCATCTAAGAAGAGTGAAGTACTTTATCATTTCAAGGATCATCCTGTGGACACCCCAGTTGGAACCTATAAAAACATTCAATGCAAAATATATATGTGAACATATCATCGCTGAGGTAGGCATTCCCATGCTTAGATCAAAACTAACTAGAAAACTAAATAAATTGCTCTGATATAGGAATGATTTTGTAATACATCACGAGCATAGACATATGTAGACATAGTATGGGCCCAACCATCTGTTTATGAATAGTACACTGTATAATGAATAACAAAATTCCTTGTAGCCTGGATGGTAGAAACTAGATCCAAGGTCTTGATTTCTGCTTCCCGAACTAGTTCGATTCTATCCATGTGAATGAATGTGTCAAAGTCGAACATGGTAGAAACCACTTGATTACCAGTCAATGATGTGAACTGTTAACAAGTGTGAGAGAAACCACCAGTAATATCAATGGCTCTCAAAGTACTCAGTACAATCCATGAAATGTGAAAATGAGCTGATGTCGAACATATCATAGAATCCTTTGATCGAAGGTCAATGAAGCAACCTGTCGTTGAAGGTGAGAAACCTGCCATTAGGGCATGCAGATTCCAAGGTACTGACGATTTTTAGATCATATTTCTAGATAATGAGCTGAAGTCAATAGAAAGCAATTTGTCGTAGGCAAGTCCACAACACGAAATCATAGATCAAGTTTTGAAGAAATATATTTAGCAAGGACTAAGTCAAGGATGGTCAAAATGGATGACAGATATTTTGAAAATGAATGGTTTATTTGAACTGGCCTCTTGAACACATAACAACACTACAGATGGTTTGGTGACAATTGACCCAAAGCTAATACCAAGAAACTGGCTGAAGACTTTCAATATGGTTTGATTAACTGTTAGGTAAAGGATTTCCCAACCCAGGTAAACAAAAATGTCGTGTTCAAGAGTGGTTAACTATTTTTCTAAAACACAAAGTATAACAAACAGGTTCATTTTCTCTCTTTTCCCCCACCATTTCTGGTAAGTACCTCTTTATTTTTGACAAGCTTGAGGAGAATAACATTTTCTTGGTTATAAGCTCATCCTTCGGATGAGTCTAACTTAGTTTAAAATTTGAACCCTAAGAAGGAGTGGTTCGTCCCTGTTTAAAATTGAACAGGTCCTTTACTGTTAAATTTTAACGAGTCCAGTATAGGAGAAACTCCGTGTTTTTCAATTTTAGGGAGTCAGAAGAAAAACTTAAGGAAACAACATGGGTGTCCTTTTAAGTAAATTTGTGTCCCCCAAGTCCGAAAAAGTATAAAATAATACTTGAGAGAACTACTTGACCATTACGATCAAGGAGTATTTTTCATAATTAGTGGCGCCAATATGAAAAAGTAAAAAAGCGATCAAAGACACGTCATTTTAAAACCAATATCGAACTTGAAACGACAAAAGTCCGACGATATTTTCATGTTTATACGATCAAAAAAGAGTTGTAAGTAGACCACCTTTTTAATTCTATTTAACGAGTTTAAAAGGGAAAAACTTGGCAATATTTTCATATTTTACGAGTCAGAAAAGAGCTTAAAGAGGACTCCAATGTTTCGCTTTTTCATAAATTTTGGAAGAATCCAAAAAAGTGAAAAAGTATGCTCTTTGTTGAAAATGATCAGTTCTCCCTGAAAAATCCAATATTCTGCACAAAAACTCAGAACATTACTCATACCTGTTTAAGATAAATAAAAATGCATCAAAAAGTTACCTTTCTAAAGTGAAAAATAAATAAATTAAAAATTCATTTATTCAAAAAAGCTTATAAAAAGGGATTTTGTAAATTCATTTGTACTGTTTGACTTCAGAGTGAGGAGTGAGAGCTTTTGGGTAAGAAAATTCCTATGAAGATTGCAGAAAATCCGTCCGTTGGAATCGAAAACCGTCAGCTACAGGTAATCCACATCACCCTTATCTTGCATTACAACTGTTTGCATTTCATTTTAGGGCTTTAAAATTTATTTCTTGAGGAGAATTTGCTTTAGAAAAATGCTCGCGGGGGTCTGTAGGTGCAACATGCGACCCCTGCGAACCCCAAATTTTTCTACAAAGGAAAAAGTTAGGGTTCTGCACCTATTGCTTAGGGCGAGTGCAGACCTATGCACTATCCCTAACCAGCGGGTGCGGACCCCACGAAATAGGTTTTAAAATTTCAATTTTCTTCATTTCCGCCCAAATTGTTTTTGAAATAGATTGTTCTGATATGTCTTTTCTACAATGTAGAACATACAAAATGCTTATTTGGCTAGAACACGAGCATGAGGATGTGGATCTAGCCACATTAATTCATCTACCTACAATACGGGCATTAAAAGCATGCAGACTATTTAAATTTTGGGCCATACCTAGCATGAGGGCCCAAGTAGAATTCTTGCAATGGCTGGTAGACGGGTGGAGCATACAGGACCAATGTTTCATGATTGGTGGCCACCAGCTCGAAATCGAGTTAGAGGACATATATTTCCTGACTAGTTTTCCCAAGAGAGATGAATGATAATCTCTTTTCGGGACTAGGCCAGGTGGCCAGTCTATCGCTAGTCTCCGAATGGAGTTTTGCAATGACCAAACAGAGGACAAACGGATAGCTATTAAAACTATCTCTTGTCCTGAACTTAATGTTATCGCGTTCACTGTCACTAGACTATGTGGGAGTGCAGCATTGCATGTACCTACCAAATCCCAGATGCGAATGGTAGTAGACTATTATCGAGGTACCATCTTCAACTGGTGTGATGCTGTGTTGCCAAATGTAAAAGGCCAACTGACTAGAACAAAGAACAGACAACTAAAAAACTTTGGATATGATTTCCTGGTTGTGAGCTTTGGTCTAGAGAGGGTACCTATGTTGGTCCCGCAGTAGCTTTCTATTGAGGCTGGTCTTCCTCGATAGCCTAGGATAATGCGTTGGGTTGCAGTGATGGCCTGTCATCCTGAGGAGGGTTCAGAGGTTGTCCAATTTCCACCTAAGTATTTTTGTTGGTTGAGGAACCAACTTTTTGTGATTCAAGATTTTCCATATGCTGGGATGGTTTATTGTGGTGACCAAGACATGGCTCTTCCACCAGGAGAGCAATGGGATGATTCAGGTAAAATCATTTTCAACACTTGTTTTAACTAATTTTATTTTATTTTATTTTATTTTTTATTTTATTTTATTTTATTTTATTTATTTAATTTTTTTATTTTATTTAAATTTTTTTTTTTTTTTAAATCGTCCAAAACTGATAATAAAAAGTTTTAAATGTAGATGTGGGTCTACAACGACCAGCCACTCTCCAGCCTTATGAGAGGAGACACCTAGCTGCAGCAGTGCCAGCGCCAGAGGACCAATCTACAGAGACCCTAATTGAATTGGAGAATCATCTAGAGCGTTTGACAACAGATATTCTAGAGACTAGCATAGATGATATTCCACTTAGGTTACAGCAATATGTGATTGGGGTCCTAGGACCTTTTAGGAGGTTTCTTTGTAGGGTGGCCTGAGCAGTGGTTTCTTATCGTGATCATCGCCAGGGATAGGATGATCGCTTTTGTAGACTCACATGACATTTTATGTCTTTTTGTACTATCATTTTTCCGATCATAAGGTGTTTTTCAACCTATGATCGAAGACAATGTATATTCGACACACTTCTATGCTATGATATATCACTATTACTGGCTATCTTGTATAACATGTTATGGAATGTTTTTAAATTCACTGTTTTGATTATTGCAAATGTCTATTTAACATACGAGAAACAACTACATCTGCTAATGTATTTAAATATCTTGGAATATGATGATATTCAATATAACCAAATTCACGTTCCAAGAGACGAACTCTAAAAAATAATCTTAATAACACTGGATTTCTAATGGGATAAACCCTGTTAAGCTGTAATACAACGAGTTCAGAATGTAACCTAACAATCAAACTCTGAATCCCAAATGACATGGATTCAGATAATAACTCAATCACTGCACTATACTCTGCAATGTTATTTGTTGTTTGACCGAGGCTTACCCCATGCATAGATACTAACTCATCAGAGGGTGAATAGATAACCCAAGCTGTGGAAGAAATGTTCCATGTATTACGAAAAGCACCATCAGCAAAACCGATATATGTTTGATGAGATGTCGACATTTGCAATATCAAGAGTAAAATTAAGATAAGCAGGAATAATGATAAAAACACTCTCTAAACTAGGCACACATTTCTAATCTAAAGCACACCAACTAGAAAGAAACTAATCTAATAAAAATCTCCACACCAAGGTTTAAGCATAATATCTCTTCAGATAAAGCCCATTTTTGGGTTTATCCAAAGAGACACCATTAAAATCTACCAATTCATAGGCCCCTTTTGCCATCTTTCGCTTAACAATATAAGGACCACGCCACATAGGTACAAATTTTCTAGCCCCTAGCTTATTGTTTACTTGATCATATAGTAAGACTAGGTCTCCTTCCGAAAAATTACGAGGTGTAACATTTCGGTCGTACTGAGCTTTTATTTGTTTCGCATGAGTTTCGATTGCTAATGCAACATCACATCAATTCTCATCTAGTTGAGCTAAGTACAAAAAACATTTCTCCTCTTTGGAAGTGGCTGGGAGTAATTCTATGGCTATTTGCAATGACGAAATTTCACATTCAATGGGTAACACTACTTCCAAACCATAAACCAATTGAAAATGAGTGAAACCAGTTGATGTTTTTACTGAGGTTCGATATGCCCAAATTGTTGAAAATAACATGTTATGCCAATTCGACCTATGAATACCAATGATTTGTTGGATCATAGTGACTAGAACTTTATTGATAGCTTCAACCAGACCATTAGCCTGTGGGTAATATGGAGTAGAACTATCGTAACACAGGCCAAGTTGATCTGTTAGTTCAGTCATCATGATGTTTCAAAAATGACTCCCATGATCAGTAATAATAGTTTGAGGAACACCGAATCTAGCAATTATATGATTGAAAACGAAAATTGCAGCAGTTTTGCCATCTGCCGAAAATGTAGGCATCGCCTTGGCCCACTTAATAAAATAATATACTGCAAGGATGATATACGCATGCCCCCTAGCTGGGTGAGGGTTACATGTAATAAAGTCAATACCCCACTTTGTGAAAGGACCGACGACAATGATTGGGTGGAGAGGAGCGGGTGGAGCACACATATTACGATAAAAAATTTGACGATTGTGGCATTTTTAGACTGCATAGATACAATCTTTGAATAAAGATGGCCAGAAATAACCAGCACACAATATATTTTGGGCTGTGGCATACCTAGACATATGACCTCCACATGCTCCAAAGTGATAGTCATTCAGAACCTTTTCAGCTTCTTCATGAGTTAGACAATGCCAGAAAACAGAATCCACCCCAAGACGATAGAGTTTATCCCCAATGATATTGTATTGTTGGGATTGGAAACATATTTTCCGTCACTGAGATCGTGAGTTTTCAAGCCGAAAATATTGGTTTTGGAGATAAACAGTAATATCTCCATACCATAGATCAATAGTACTGATAAGAAACAAGGATTCGTCCGCAATGGGTTCTTCCGCCATAGTTTCAGTATCAATACGCAGGAAATCACACATCAGTTCCGCAAAAGCCAAAGATTTCTTTGCCTCAGATTTCTCAAACTCCAAGTCAAATTCCTACAGGATAACTATCCATTTGGAATACTTGACCCCTAGCAATTGTTTAGCCAAGATATACGTCATAGGGTTACAATAAGAAATTACCGTGGTTTTGCATAATAAGATGTAGTGACGAAATCTTTGGATAGCTTGAATAGCTGCCAAAGCCAATTTCTCCACATGCGAATATTTAAGTTCAGAAGGATTCAGAGTTCGACTAAGATAGTAAATCACATGTTCATTGTTGAATTCATCTTCCTGAACTAAAACCATTCCAATGGTGGAATGAGAAGCGACGAGGTACAAAAAGTAATCCTCGCTATAGTTGGGAGGATGCAATAACGGTGCATGGGTCAACGCGTGTTTAAGTGCATCAAAATATTTGTCAGCTATCTCATCACAAAAGAATGGAGTATTCTGTTTCAACAACCTAGTAAAACCTTCCGTTATCTCAGCTTAGTTAGGAATGAAACGATGTAAAAAATTTGCTTTCCCTTACAAAATTTGGATTTGGTGAAGAGTTGAAGGAGGAGGTAATTTGACAATAGCTTCAACCTTCGAGGGATCGTCACAAATGCCAGATTTTGAAATGACAAATCCTAGTAAATGACTTGTCTCTATACAAAAAAAAAAAATTGTGTGGATTCATCCTAATTCGATAATGCCTACATCTCATAAAGATTGCTCGTAAATGAGTGAGATGATCGGATCTACGTAATGAATGGGCAGGTAAATCATCGAGATAAGACTACACAATGTGCTTGATGTCATGAAATGTGTCAGACATAGCCCTTTCAAAAGTTGCTCCATCGTTCTTCAATCCAAAAGGTAATTTGCAACAAGAAAATGTCCCCCATGGACAAATGAAAGCCATTTTTGGTTGATTGGTAGGGAGTATGTTGATTTGATTGTAACCAGAAAAACCATCCATAAAGGAGAACATTTCACTGTCGGCACAATCATCTATAAATTGATCGATATAGGGGGTTAGATAATTGTCTTTAGGACAAGCTCGATTAATATCCCTATAATCGATACATATTCTTATCGTTCCTTGTTTTTTGTTAACAAGAACAATATTTGATACCTAATCCGTTAAGGGAATTGGACAAATGAAACCTGCTCGAAATAATTTCTCAACTTCAGCTTTAATAGCAGCAGCTTTTCGCGGATGTATCTGACGCAAACGTTGTCGGAAAGGTTTAACATCCGGGTAAGTTTTAATTTCATGGAAAACAATTGATGGATTGATTCCTGACATTTCTTCATATGACCAAGAAAACACGTCACAAAATTCTTGAAATAGGGCTTTATAAGTTTGGATTTCGTCGTTCCTACAGGAAGCACCTATATGAATGTTTTCAATAATTCCGGGTTTAACTGAAATGTCAATAGGAACCGTTTGAGAGATATTTCCCAAATTTAACTCAGAATCAGGATGTTGCAATGGATTATGTGGTTCTTTGACATAGTCAGCGGTAAAAATAGATGAAAAATCATTTTCAAAATGATCAAGCTTAGGAAAAAATGAAGATCGATGATGAAGATCTTCCCATGGTAAATCATCAACAGAAAAAGGTTCATGAATCTGCTCATTAGTATGAACGAAATTAGAAAATGTTGTTGAAGCTGAGGTTGATATTGAAAGTGATTCCCTTGGACCACATTCATTGGATTAGTTTCAGTTGAACAAGAGTCAGAAAACGACTGTATAACCTGATATGCAATTTCAAAGGGACTCAAAGGCATCGCGTTACCAAATGAATCCACCTCAGAATCGGAAGGTACGGTCCAAGGATCATCAAAAGCAATAGTGTTCGATGAAATCATATAAATAGTTGCAATAGAAGGTGATACGTTAGGAGGAGGAAAAGAAAAAGTTCCTAGTAAACCAGAATCTTTAATCAAACCTACCCCAACATCCTTATAAGGGATAGTTGTTTTACCAACATGTTGAATACTATCTGAAGAGGCTGGGTTGGATGAAAAATAAGTCAGATGGTCTATCGTAACGATCTTTCCATTATGAGGAAACTTGATAAGCTGAAAGACCGATGAAACAATAGCAGTCATAGTGTAAGACCAACTGCGACCCAGGAGAAGTTTGTAATCTAGAGGGGCATCAACCACTTCCACATCTAGATTTACAATTTTGCCTTCAACACCTATAGGTAAATCCTGTAAAATGCTAAAAGGATGGCACCCTCAGCCATCAAAAGCCTTTAGAATCATTGGGGATCAATTGAGTGTCAGAGAACCAAGTGATCTCCAACACTGGATTGACATAATACACGTAGAAGCTCCCTCATCAATCACAGTCCGAAAGCAAGGTCTGTTTTTGCTAACACTAGAATCTGGAAAGCCATTTGATGAGGTAGGCAAGGTGTACTATTCTCTAAATCGAAGATTATAAGGTTTGAATCTTGAATATCAACAACACCTATAGTCGATAATAGTAATTTACAATGTGCTGGGCATGATTGCAACACCTCCAAAGCCGACATTGCTGAAGGGGAAATAGCTAAGTCTTCAACAATGTTATAATTATGAGTAGCTTTCGCATGTGGATTGAAAGTTGACTTCTGAAGTATACCTTTAGCAGGTGATTTGATTACTAAGTCAAAGTTAGGTTTCTCGATCTGTAGCGGATCAGAACTAGAAGGAGTTGAAGTTGATGGGTTTGAATTAGAAGATTCTTCTTCCTTACCACCAATAGCATTTTTACTACCATAATCTTGTGGTCGCATTGCAATCCTGACATGAGACATCATCATAATGGGTTCTTCTGAGGCATTTGAGGAAGAACCGATCATCTTATTATCTTGGCTAGGAAAAGGATCCTTCAAGACAGCAGGCATTTGAGAACCTTCGACGATTTTCGAAACTTCGGCTCGATGTAAAACCTAAAATGTCTCTTGTAAAATGCTCCTCGTCACAAATGAGACAAGGATAGCGAGGTTTACGTTTCTCGTCAGTAGATTCATTTTTATCTGATTTCTCTTTTGAGTTTTGTTTATTTTTCTTCTTCCCGTTCTTTTTACCACTGGATTTCGATTTGGCCGTAGATGATTCTACGACATGGATATCAGCAGGAATTTCAGCAGAAGTGTATCCTGTCGGGGAATCTGGTAAAGTTATAATAGGAGAAGAATTATTTGAAGATTTCTTCTTGCTTTTGGTACTAACTGAACCAATCATACCGTCAATGACATGAGACCCTGAAGGACCTGCAGTTATTTGATTGTGTTTCGGAAGGTCGGGGATTTTTCATGTAAAGTACCTGACTGTGTATAAACGAGGTCAAGGTAATGAGCCTGAGAAATTACTTGCTCTTCAGTAAAAACTCCTGCCTTAGCTACATCTTCAGTGATTTTAGGTAATAATGATCTAACAAATCATTCTGCTACAATTTGATCCAGAATAAAAAATATCACTAAATGTCGTCTACGTCACCATTCATGAATATAATCATAAATATATGTGGACGTTGATTGTTTTAATGAAGTTAATAATTCTATGCCATTGTCGTATCTGACAGGCAACTGAAAATGAGTTAAGAAAGAAGTGGCTAACTGACTAAAATTATAAAAATAGCCTCGTGGTAACTCAATGTACCATTTCGCAGCGAGACCAATCAGAGTGCGTTGAAAAAGACGTAAGAAAATTGAATCATCAATAATGGAATTAGATGCACACCAGAGGTGATAAGTCATCACATGATTTGACGAATCTTCTCCTGACTTACCCTCAAACTTTGGGATATCACTAGGCAACTTATTAGGCATTGGCGGCCAATACGGAATATAGTTAATTGGATTGTTCATAAGGCGCAACAAATCAGGTAAATCCAAAGTTGCAATAAAAGGTAACTGGCAGTTAGGGTCTCGAAAACCTTGGGTCATAAGACCAACCCCAGGAGGATGATATCTAGGATAGCTTGGAATTGGATTTGCATTGGGAATATTATATCCTCCCAGAAAACCAGGATTAACCGGAACGAACTGGGGTTGTTGAGGTTGCTGATAAGTATATCCAAGGTATGGTTGATACTGATAAACTGGGTTTTTCATAGCAAGACTGAATTGGTACTGTCCCTGGTATGGTTGATAAGTGAATTGTGGTTGAATTGTAGTTTATTCCAGTTAAGTTTAGGTTTCATCTACGACTTTTAGTGTCTACCCAGATCTGCATGTGTTCTATCAAAAATATCTTGTGAGTAAGTTCCATTGGTATTTTTGTTTTCGATGATTTTCTAGAAGTTTTGCATGCCTCGATTGGTTTTCACTCGGTCCCTGTAGTGACTCAAAGATTAGAAGCCTAAGAGACCTTAGATCATCGTGGTGTCCTTTTGCCTTCTTGATGAGTCTGACTATTTTGTGACATCCGCCCTCGGTGAGAAATAGGTTTCATTTTCTCTTTGCACAAAAATTGTCACCTTCACATTCTGCAATCTGTGTGAGTCCATTATCACTCATACTTTCCTCCTTTGCAAGTCTTAAGCCTCAGTTCTTCATATCAAGCCTTGAAAATAAGAGAAAGCCCTCAAAAGTCTATAAAACTCTAGTTCCACACTTTCTCTTAGCATTACCTGCGGTCCCGCACCTAATGGTCATGTCCCCTGCACACTTGACTGCTTTGTCTCTGTGTTATGGGTGCAGACCCTTGTAAAAGTTAAAAAGGCACAAGTATATTCTTAAAAAGTCACTTTGATTCATTTCTGGAAGCTTCTGGAAGGAATCTTGAGGTGGCAAGTCGGTCCTTTAAGGTTCATGCATCCCATACCTTAAGGAGCTAACCCCTTGATGTGAGGAGCTTATCCCTGTGAAGGAGGACTCTATCCCTTCATAGGTGGACCTGTAACCTCCTTCCTTTGCACTATAAAATGAAGCATTGGGCTGGTTAATGGGGAGGTTGAAAGATGAATATTTTTGAGGTGAAATGCTGTTGGAACTTAGTCTTCCTAATTGAGCTTTTGTGAGGAGAGATTACATACCTCTTTGATCTCATTTGGAAGAGTGTGAGGCTTGTCAAAGTAAAGGAGATTCTCGTTTCGGACACTGGGAAGAGCTTGTACAACATCAAGGCACCAAAGGTTGCAAGGTTCTTCTATTTCAAAGTTAATACAAATAAGTTTATTTTTCTCAATAAGCTGTGTTTTATGGTTTATTATATAGATTCCTTGATCACCATAATGAACATGATTTATGATATTAGCTATGCAGGTGTTATTTGATGTGTGCTTGTTTGTGATTGCAGGTTCGCCACGCAATAATATCAAATGGCAAGAGTTTCCAATGGGGAAAAGGATAGCAAAAGTCATTTGAGGAGATAAATAAGAAGATCATTCAAGCACCAGTTTTGGCATTACCAAACTTGCAATGTGTTGGGTGTGTGTTATATTCTTTTCATGAATACCCCATGCCTGTGGGGGCAGTATCCCCCTGCACGGGGTCGAGGATAGCACCCTGGGAAATATATTTTTTTTACCCTATATTAGGTGGTCGGACCTTCCTATGGTTTTGTGCATGGATTTCACACATGGTTTTGGGCATGACGGTTTTCTGTCCATGATATTTTGTAGATTCGTTCAAGGGAAATATGGTTATGTTCTAATCCAGGGTTAATGGATTGGGGTTTATGGATGCTTCAACATGTATATATATATATATATATATATATATATATATATATTATATATATATATATATATTATATATTATATATATATATATATTATATATATATATATATATATATATATATATATATGTTTTGTAACATTGAAAGGAATATAACGAAAAATAAATTTGGTAGTCCTGGTTTTGGGATCCAAGGTAAAATATTTGTGTAGATGTATTTTATGTTTTATTCTCTAACCATTGTTTATTTTCTATTTTTTAGAATTTCTATACGGGATTAAAACCTACATTTGGTATCAGAGTTGTTTCGACTTCAAATTGAGGGTTTTTTCTTGGGCCTATGGTAGACCCTGTTCAATGGGAGATCTGCAAGATCGATTCTTGTGGTGAAATAAGATGGCGAGTAGTGAAAAGATAGAGATCGAGAAATTTTATGGTCAAAGTTTTGAGGTGTGGAAACTCAATATGGAGGATCTGCCAATGGATAAAGATCAGTGGATCGCGGTAGATTTGGGTACTAAACCAACAACAATGTCAGCTAAATATTGGGCAAAGTTGGATCATAAGGGAAATAACACAATATGGTTGTGTGTCTCAGATTCAATATTGTTGACTGTATCAGGGGAAGCTTCGGCAAAGGCTTTGTGGGACAAGTTAGCGAATTTGTACCAATCTAAGTCTCTAGTGAATATACTGTTCCTACGGAAAAATATGTATAACTTGAGGATGAATAATGGAGACTCGTGATAGAGAATCTAAATTCCTTTAATACTTTGGTAAGCCAATTATTATCTATTGATATTACAATTTCGGATGAAGATAAGTGCATCAGTTTGTTGTGTTCTCTACCAGATTCGTGGGATAGTCTAGTTGTTACAATAGGTAGCAATGCAAATGCCTTGCAGTTTGATGAAATAGTCTCATCCTTGATGTTGAAGGATATCAGATGGGAAAAATATGGAGGGCCATAATGGTGATGCCTTGTATGTACGAGGACAGCCCCAAAACAAACATAAAAATAAGTCCTCGAGTGGGAGATCTAAATCTAGAGGGAGATATAAATCTCCAGGAAAACCTATAAAGATGTGCTGGAAATGCAAAAAGGAAGGGAACTTCAAAAGGGACTATAAATCTAAAGCTCCTAAGAAAGGAAAGGGATCTGATGATGCTCCTTCTATAGAGGCAAAAACCACCTCACTTGAAGATGGGGATGTGTACTTGGATTCTTCTTCAAGTACACATGTAGATCATTAGGCATGGTTGATTGACTCATTGGTGAATCCTTTCACTTCAATCCCCATAGGGAGTGGTTCTGCGAGTATGAGAAATATGATGGTGGTGATGTGTTCTTAGGGTATGGAAGAAAGTCTAGAATCGTTGATCATGGAAAAGTCAAGTTGAAGTTGCAAGGTGGAAGGATTAGAGCAGTTTCAGGTGTTCTGCATATTCCTACATTGGAGAGAAATATGATTTATGTAAGCAAGATGGATGATGCAGGTGTAAAAACAATGTTCGAGAAATATACCTGCAAGATGGTTTGGGAGCACTGATATTGATGCATGGAGTTCGGGTTGGAACTCTATACAAGCTTCACGGTAGAACTATTATTGATGGCTGCAAAAGTTCTGTGGTTCCTAAAAGTGGAGCAGAAAATCTAATGGTCTCTGGGGAAAGGACCATGATATGGCATCAAAGGCTTGGACATATTGGAGAGAATGGCCTTCGAATACTTCATGGTAATAGTATGGTAATGTCTAATTTCTCTTTGGATTTTGATTTATGTGAAAATTATGTATATGTGAAGCAGAATCAGGTGAGTTTCCCCTCTGGTGCTAAGAGGGCGAAACATATATTAGAGTTTGTCCATAACGATGCATTTGGACCTGTGTCAGTTCCATCGCTAGGTAATTCTGTGTACTATGTATCATTCATGGATGAATTTTGAAGGAATACATAGATATATTTCCTCAGGAAGAAATCTAAAGCCTTTGACATGTTTTTATAATTTAAGGCTATGGTGGAAAACCAAACAGAGAAGAAGATAAAGGTGCTGAGGACATAACGATGGAGAGTTTTGCAAGAAGGAAGTTGAAGAGTTTTGTAAGAAGTGTGGTATAGCATGACAGGAAGAATAATCCATACACACCTTAGAAAAATGGAGTTGCAAAAATAATGAACAAGACATTGATGGAAAAGGCAAGAAGCATGCTCAGTCGTGCTGGGTTAGGACAGGAATTCTGGGCAGAGGCAGTGGAGACTACATGTTACCTGGTCAATAGACCACCTTCATCAATGTTGGAGGATAAGAATCCACAAAAGGTATGGAATGTTAAGAAACCTTCTCTTTCACATCTGAGGGTATTTGGATGTGATGCATATGTACATGTTCCAAAGGAGAAAATAAAAGTTGGATAGTAAATCTGAAAGGTGCATTTTTATTAGGTATAAGGATGGTTTAAATGTTAGTTTTTTGGTATCATCGGATGTGCTCTAACCATGAAAATTGGTGGAGAGGCTAAGGCACAGGAGTTCTACAGAACCAAAAACCATTTGGTGAAATTCCACATTGACTGTATTTTATTAAAATAATTAATATTTTAATGGGGTTCCTAAGTCTAAACTTAGGGAATTAAAATTTCAATGGGTATTAATCAAAATATGGGTGAGAATGATCTAGACGGTGGATCAAGTCATGTTTTAATATTAGCCGTTGATTATAGACTTAATCTAGGCCATTAAAGTTTCAATAATATACTATAAGAAGGAGGCATGGGGTTCATTCAGAAAGACACACGAAGAGAACAAATTGATTTGAAGTTTGATTTCTGGGGCTAGGACATTGAGAAATTCGAACTAGGTAATCAATTGCAGTAGAGAGGCAAGAATAATTTGGGAGTACTGACATAGATGCAAAGAGAAGATTTTGGAGGTAGTGCAACAGCTAGGAAGACTGATGTTGGGCCAATCTGGGCCCACACACGCTTGACATAGAGCCAAAAGGGCCAGCACAAAAGCAGAAAGCTGCCCTCCACGCAGAAAGACAGAATTGTTGGGGACCTGCCAGAACAACTGGGAAGGTTGCCACAGTGGGAAAAAGAGGGCAGTGCATGGCTGACTTAGAGTCTGAAAGGTTGACGTAGGGCCTACGTAGGGACAATGTAGAAGTAGCTGGGGTTAGGCAGTCTTGCTGCCGGATTAGCGAGAATTCGCTGGGTGAAGTGTGGTAAAACTCACTTAGATTTTCCTTCATTATATTTTCTCTGTCACTAGATTTCCAGGAGGGAATCAAACATTTTTATTCAAAATTACTGCTTAATAATAGAAAACCCTCAGAGTTGCTGCATTGTTTTTCTCGTATTGGGTTTTTCAAGGGACTATTTTGTCCAAAAATTACTGTGTCCTACGTATCTTGTTCTTTGCTTAGTTTAATGTTTCATGTATTCAAATATAAAAAAAGTGTAGGCTACAGAAGTAATTTTCCTCAATATTCAAAGAATAACCTGATAATGTATATTAAAATCAAGTAGGTGAAGTAGATTCAGATTTTCTACAATAGGGGTTCCTTGAGGATTAGGAATTTTCACATGGTATCAGAGTGTTGATTTTGAAACAGGAAGAGCAGATCCAATGCTAAGTAGAGAGGCCAAAAGATATACTTGGTAGCAATTCGAATTCCCCTGAAGGGATTGCGCAGTCCTTGCTAGGAAGTAGAGATTCTGAGGAAATCTCTCTGAGAGAGTTGACAGAGAGGTACTATTTCCAACTCATGAGTTTACAGAAGCAGAGGTAGCGATGCAAAGCCTCAATGTAGTTATTGAAGGGCGCAGTTTCTGCCGGGGAAAAATTCCGTCAGAAAAGTGTGAAGACACATAGAAGGGGAATTTGCTCCACAAAGAACTCTTTGCCAAAAATTTTGAATTTCTCACTTGTTAGGAAGTTGAGCAGTGAGTAGAGGACTCAGTTCGATAGTTGGGTGAGATGGAATCACATGGGCGTAGAGATTAGGATAGGTTGGAAGGAGCTTCCAACTATGTCATTTGGAAGACCAAAATGTTAGTTGTTCTAGAGGAATACGATCTCGAAGGCTACATCAAGAGTGTTGTGGTTGTTCCTGCTGAAAATGATCAAAGGAAGAAGTACAAGGTTGAGCAGGGGAAGGCGAAGAGGTTTATTCTTGATGGAGTTCGAGCTCATGTGGTCTCACAATTGTAGGGCAAAGATACAACACGAGAGATGTGGGAAGCTTTGTCTTCACTATATGAAGGCTCTTCCGAACAATGTAAGATGTACCTAGAACATAAGTTACAACAGACATTGATGCATAAGGGAGAAGGAGTTAACTCCTATCTTCAACGTCTTTCTAAACCATCCTACAATCCAACTCAACTAAGTAAATTAACCCCATCACACCATGGCTATCTGGAAATGGCAAGGAAAGGATGAAAATCACTATCACACCTAGAAAAACCCATGCCAATGACAACAAGATAACCAAATACACACACACATGTACCATGCATGCCAAAACTAGCAAAGAAATCATACATGCAACTTGATACCTATAAGTAATCTCGTTGTAGCCACTTGATCCCGCTCTTCCTTGCTTGATCTTTGCTTCTGTTTTCTTTATTATCCTTCTTTTTACTTCCTCCAATGATAGAGTGATCCAAGAATACTCTAAGTGCATGAGAGTATGAGAGAGTAGAGAGAAGAGAGAGAGAGAGAGATTCAACAATGAACTGACAAAAGGTTGTGAACTTGTCCTCATAAGACTTTTTTTATCAACGAGGCCTCTATTTTCTTCAATTTCCATTATTTTTCCTTCATTTTCCTCCTCACATGCAACGTGTAACATTTCACCTTCATTTTATCCTATTTTCCTTTATTTTAATAAATAAAATGCCAATTAATGCCACTTGCCTTTCCATTGCATTTGCCATAGCCTTTGCCAATTTCCTTAGCCATAATAAACAAAATGAGCACCCACACTAGGATGGTTTTCCCAACATTCAACTTGGAATAAGTGTCCCGTGACCTTGGTCTTATTTTTCCTTTATTAACTTTATTACATGGAATTTTTAACACAGGGCTATTACAAAGATCCCTACATCCATTGTAACCACTATAATATTGGTGGTCATACAGAGAGGAAGTGCTAGAAGTTGTATCCAAAGCTTAACCCAAATAACTAAAAGAAATATAATAATAATAAGAATTTGTTGATGCCCCGAAAATCGTTACATCAACATCGGGGATAACCACCCGGTCCAGACCTTAATACAACTCCTTTTCCGTTTGGGATGGTGGCTCCGACTAGATATAATGGGACCAGTTTCCCAGTAATGAATAAAAGGGGGTGGATGAATGATTGGTTTTCTAATAAGTGATAATAAATGGAGGACTTATTCTATGAGCAAAAACTTAAATGACTATTCTATCCTAGGAAGCTTCTATTCTTAAGTGCAACGTTTAATGATCTGTGTTTGCTGATAGGCATATAGATGACACTATTCAATAAATAAAGACATTCTTTTAAATGATAATTGCTTTGTTCAAATAGTTGAATGAAGTAATTGATAAAAACAATATTACACTTCTATTTTTATATTACTGATACATGCATGATTGAGAGAATAGCAAACTGGAAACATCCAATAGTGGAAAGTATAAAGTTTACTGTTAAAACACATTCACATATTCAATAATAGCAAAAATGACCAAA
>APFE030994478.1:0-18866 GCA_000404065.3 Pinus taeda
CCTAATCTCTTGATCCAACCTCTAGAAGGTAACATGCCAAACTTGGGGGGTACATCTACTACCACAATATCCATCATCATGCTTTTCATCGGCAGCTGAGACAAAGTGATGGCTAGGTCCTTGATTAACCCCAGACATTTCACTTTTCTAGAGTCAAAAGAAAACAGGTCATGAAAAGGCTTGGTGATGTCAAGACCCAACTCATCCATGAAAGCCTTGGGAATTAGGTTATGGCTGGCTCCAGTGTCCAAAAGGCAGTTGTGAAGGATTTTTTCATGAATAGTTAGAGAGACATAGAATGATGGGGAGTTGTCTTCACAATTTTCAATCATTGGGCTGAGAATAATAGTTGGCTTGTCATCTTGCAAATTTACATAGTCAGTGGAGGTTTGGATGGCTTTAGGCTCAAGGGCCTCGAGGATGGATCTTTTGTAGGACTCATTCTTCACTAGTTCAATCAGAGGCATAGGTATTCTTAGCTTCTGAATTTCTGATTGAAAACTGAAAGGAGAAGGAGAATTATCAAGGCCTCTTACCTCATGAGCTAGAGCTTTGAGGGTGATGGGATCAACTGCCAGTTACTTTTACTTATTAGCTTGATGTACTGCAGGGACAACAACTCTTTGAATAGGAGCTTCCTTGGCATTGTTCATCTTTGACCTCAAATTATATCTTTGTTGATCTTTAGTTTGTAGAACAGCTTGACCATTCCCATTCTTGGATGATCTGGTCATTGAATAATGACTTTTAATAGGCAGCTGAGGTAAAAAAGAAAGCATTGCCTTTGTCTTCCAAACAATGGATCTCATCATCTTCTTCAAACTACTCTTCTTCCATGACTGCATTTTGAAAAGGGGCCTTCACCCTTTGGTCTTCATTGGCATCTTTGCTTCTTTGCAAAATCTGCAACTACTCATTAGTTCTTCTATATGGATTTGGATTTGGATTTCTAGGAGCAAAGGTATTAGGAACTCTTCCTTTCCCACAGTGCTTCTCAACCTTTAATTTGGAGATTTCAGAGGCTAATGACTCGATCATTTTGTTCATTTTATCTAATGTAGGATCAGAGGATGATGAAGACTCGCCCCTCTATCTTCTTCTATCAACATTTCCCTTGAGCTTCTCCATAGCCATGATGTTTGATTCCACTTCCAAGGCTGCATCTTGCATGTCAGCCAAAGTAGCACATCACCTCTCCCTAAATAGTAGGTAGAAGTCAAAATCAAAAGCACTGACATAGGTGAGTTTAGCAGAGGTAGTAGTGGGTTTTACTTCAGCTGGTATCTTGTTGTACATACGGTTAAACCTCTTATTAAAATCAAACATCAACTCACCATTTTCTCTCTTTAAGTTGCCAAACTCAGTGTGGTAGTAGAGGAGATCCTTCTTATCCCCCCAATGCTTTAGAAATGCATCATCTAAAGCTTCAATATCTACTATAGATCTCGGGGTTAGTTCTCTGAACCATTTTCTAGCCTCCCCATCTATGATTTGGACAAAGACTCTCATCCATGCATCATTTTCACTAATGTGTAGGTTATCAACATAGCTATAGAATGACTCAAGATGTTCTTCAGCAGTAACACCTTCAGCCCCAGTGAACTTAGGCCTATATTTCTGATATTCTCCCATAGGCATGGCATTCAAAGGAGTGGGCAGTATTAGAGGTCCATACCTAGCAGCTATGATTCTTTCCATTTTTGTAGGTGCTTGTGGACCAGCCATAACTGTGGTGGCTAAAAGAGTATTAGCAATATGAATGATAGAGGAATGAGGAGTGACTGATAAGACTAAAGGAGTATGATGGATAGGAGGTGAGGTTTCCTTTGGGCTTACAACAAAAGGAGAACCTAAAGAATAAGGAGCTTTATAAATCTTTGAGAGTTTTTCTTCACTGCTAGTATTAGATGCTATACTCTCAACATGTATTTGTTCTATTACATGCCTTTCTCGAAGAGATATAGGAGATTGTTTAGGTTTACCTGAACCTGATGCTCCTTTCTGCAATAGCTTTCTCTCTTTGATGGTTTTTTTAGGGTCAAGTATTGGGTCAACTTGTAGCTTCTAAGGATTTCTCCAAGTATGCCTCACAAACTGATCCAAAACTATGAAGTGGAGTTGCTAAGAGGTTCGGCCTCCAGTAGAGTCACCAGATAGATGATTACAAACAAAAAAGTGCCCAGACTTTGTCTATCATCAAAGTTGGATCTATGTCGTTTCTCAGGGAAGCTCAGCTTCAGTTTCCTCTCCCTGGAAACGATGCCAATTATGTTATCACTCAAGGAAAGTCTCCTAGGTTGTAGCTCGGAGATGCCTAGTAACATATAATCTTCAATATTGTTCTGAGAACTATTGGAATGGACGATGGTTTGGATCAAGTCAAATAACCATTTCAGCTTTATTCTTACTCAATACATGCATGAACACTCTCACCAATACAAGGCTTTAGACCACTAGTGCTCAATAATTTATAGATTTAATGGATAGATGGAGAATACTAACTGTACCAACAGATTGCATACATAAACACATATGAATGGCCAGCTATAGGAAGTAAATGAGACTTACAAATCTAATTTATCAATGCAGAGATAAGATGACAGTTATCTGGCATTAGACACAGTAGAAAACATGAATAACCTATTCAAGTGCAAGCATAGAACAACAGATAAAATGGACATTGAACATATAATAGCAAAAGAGGCTTATATTGCTAGAATGAAGATGAGAAGCTTGAAGGAATAGAGGAGGGACAATCTCCAAAAGTTGAACCCCTATTACATTTTTCTTTCAACTATTTATAGCTCTTTACAATGATGTTGAGTCTTCTGAGGCTTGAGAGGTCTTATTCTATCCCTTTGTCTTGTTTAACTGTTTGATCTCTAACTAGGCAAGTATGGCTCAGAGGTTTCTTCTTCTGACAAAAGAATAACTGCATTCAGATATTTTGGATGGTTTGTTGCACTGTCTGGGAGCTCTCTCATGTCAGAGATGCCCATAATGTTTGTTGGTTTTGGATAAGCTTCGTTGTTGATGCCTCATGGCCTATTATGTTTCAGGTTAGTTGTGCGTGCTCCATGACTGTTTCCGTTTAGGGCGAGCTATGCTACGATGGAAGGGCTATCGGGCTTCTATTTTCCCTTTAAATATTTAAAATGATTGTTTTTCAATTAAACATAGAAAAACATAGCAACATTGTGAAAATCCTGCCCATCTATGTCCTTTTCGAACTTAAAAAATCCTTAGATATGGCTTATTCTCCTCTTGGGTCCGCCCTTGCAGTGATAACACATTTCCACCATTGATCTGGGAGTCGTAGATCCAACAGTGGTGATCCATTTCGAGCGCCTATTTTGTATCGGAGTTAACTGCCTGATGAGGGCGATTTACTCTCTCCTCGTCCTGGACACGTGGCGACCGTTGTATGGCATCGAGTGGAGTTTGGCCTAAACCACTTATCGCCTTTGGCTCCCTCGAAATCTTGTCGGTTTTTTCATTTTCCCTTTATATTGGAAATATGTCAAAACATTGGAAACTATGAAAAACGGCCTTGGCGGACTTGAAACATTTATATATTTCACTTCCCAAATTCTTTTGGGTCCGGACCTTATCACATATCCCAAAACCCTGCTTCCCTTTGTATTCCATTAAATAACGAAATACGTGACAAATACATTGAAAATTGGCTTTCCACAGATCTAAAATATTATGTATTTCATACTTATAATGTCGTCAGGTCCAGCTCATCGGGTCGCACATATGCCTGTGCATAGGCCCCGCCCCTTAGTGTTGTTCCGCTACGATACAGCGATGCGATCTAATCGCAATTGCATATCACCCGAGCCAGAGGTCCATGGTTAGCGCTCATAGTAATCCCTGATAGCAATCTGCCGATGCAACCTGCTGATCCCATCATCGAAGATTGTTGATCAGAGGTGTCTTGCACCCCTCCTTTAACTCATCCTTTCTACAGTGCCAATTGCGATTAGCTGCTTAGATTTAATCGATAGATGGAGAATACTGACTATACCAATAGATTGCATACATAAACACATATGAATGGCTAGCTACAAGAAGTAAATGAGACTTGCAAATCTAATTTATCAATGTAGAGATAAGATGACAATTATCTAGCATTAGACACAGCAGAAAACATGAATAACCTATTCAAGTGCAAGCATAGAACAACAGAGAAAATGGACATTGAACATATAATAGCAAAAGAAGCTTATATTGCTAGAATGAAGATGAGAAGCTTGAAGTTACAGAGGAGGAACAATATCCAAAATTTGAACCCCTATTACATTTTTATTTCAGCTATTTATAGCTCTTTACAATGATTTTGAGTCTTCTGAGGCTTGAGAGGTCTTAATCTATCCCTTTTTCTTGTTTAACTATTTGATATCTGACTAGGCAAGCATGGCTCGGAGGTTTCTTCTTCTGATAGAAAAATAGTGCATTCAAATATTTTGGATAGTTTGTTGCACTGTTTGGGAGCTCTCTTGTGATAGAGATGCCCTATAATGTTTGCTAGTTTTGGATAAGCTGCGTTGTTGATGCCTCATGGCCGATTCTGTTTTGGGCCAGTTGCGCATGCTCCATGACTATTTATGTTTAGGGCGAACTATGCTACGATGCAAGGGCTATCAGGCCTCTGTTTTCCCTTTAAATATTTAGAATGATTGTTTTTTTGTTAAACGCAGAAAAACACAACAACATTGTGAAGATCTCGCCCATATCTGTCCTTTTCGAACTTAAAAAATTCTTAGATATGGCTTATTCTCCTCTTGGGTCTGCCCTTGCAATGATAACACATTTCCATCGTTGATCTGGGAGTCCTACATCCAACGGTGGTGATCCATTTCGAGCGCCTCTTTTGTACTAAAGTTAGCTGCCCGATGAGAGCGATTTTCTCTCTCCTCATCCTGGACACGTGGTGACCGCTGTATGGCATCGGGCGAAGTTTGGCCTAAACCACTTATCACCTTTAGCTCCCCTGAAATCTTGTCAGTTTTTTCATTTTCCCTTTATATTGGAAATATGTCGAAACATTGGAAATTATGAAAAAACGGCCTTGGCGGAGTTAAAAAATTTATATATTTCACTTCCCGGACCCTTTTGGGTCTGCGATAGCAAAACACAGTGTCCCTTTGTATTCCATTAAATAATGAAATACGCGACAGATACATTGAAAACTGGCTTTCCGCAGACCAAAAAAATTGTTGTATTTCATACTTATAATGTCGTCGGGTCCAGCTCATCGGGTTGCACATATGCCTATGCATAGGCCCCTCCCCTTAGTGTTTTTCTGTTGCGATACAACGATGCGATCTGATCGCAATTGCATATCGCCCGAGCTAGAGGTCCATGGTTAGCGCTCATAGTAATCCCTAATAGCGATCTGCTGATGGGACCCACCGATCCCATCATCAGAGATTGCTGATCAGCGGTATCTTGCGCCCCTCCTTTAAGTCGTCTTCTCTGCAGCGCCGATTGCGATTAGCCTTTTAGATTTGAGCCATTGATCAGCCAGATCTAACAGCTGGTATTATTTCACTGTTTAAAGCCTGCGATTTTTTTTTTTCATGGTTTTCAAGCATTTTTGCCTCCTGATAGTGTATTTTCGCCCTTCCAAGCACTCTCCTCTTGCATCGATGTTGACCTTTGGATGATCTTGAGAAAATGCTAAAGGTTTCAAGAGCATTTTTGGATCCCATGGGATGATTTTAAACAAATTTGGAAACTTTAAGAGCATATATGGATCCAATTTTGGGCCTAGTGCCAGCGAGGCTAACACTGGCTCCTTCTGGGGATGAAAGCCTCCTATGAGATTTCAAGGATCACAGATTAATGCCTTTCCTGTAAAAAACAAAATCAAATCTTCCCCCTAGTGTTCCATTGGGCATGGAGTCTATTTTGTAATGAAATAAAAACTGGAAAAACATATTTACAATAACAAGGCTTTAAAGCCTTAAACAAAATAAAGTTTCAAGAACCACCCATTTACTAGGCTACCAAAGGTATCTCCTCCTTCCAAACTATGCAAAATGAATGTATTTTTCTGCTGAATTTGAGAAATGACAAACGGACCTGTCCATAAGGAGTCAAACTTGCCATGATTACCTTTCTTTTCCTTAAATGCATCCCATTTAAGCACCCAATCACCAACTTAGAAGTTGTCCACTTTTGCCTTCCTATCAAAGGTTTCTTTGATTTTCTTCTAATGAGCCTTTGACTTCTCAAGAAGTTGCTCTCTGATCTGTTGTAGTTCAACCAGGTTATTCATTATTCTTACCATGTCATTCTCTTCATCTTGTTCTTCTTCCAACAATTTAGCCACAGGGAGAATCAGCTGGATAGGGAAAGCAGCATCAGCGCCATAAACCAGTTTAAATGGAGAATTCCCTATGGACTTTTTGATGGTAACTCTTTCAGCCCATAGTGAAAACTTTGACTTGGAATCCCAGCTCTTTTTGTTGTCCTCTAAAAGTTTTTTGATTACCCTTACTAGACTCTTGTTAGATGATTCCGCCAGGCCATTGCCTTGATGATAATATGAGGTAGAATGCACCACTTGAATTCCCATGGATTCAGTCATGTCCACCAATTCTTTTGCCTTGAAAGCTATTGCATTATCAATGACTAGTTTGGTTGGGAAACCAAATCTAGTGAAAATATTCTCATTCAAGAACTTTATGACAACTTGATGATTGACATTCTTAGTGGGTATAGCCTCAATCCACTTGGTGAAATAATCAGTGTCTACTAAGATCCATTTGTGTTGGCCACCTGAATGTGGGTTGATCTCACCTATAAAGTCCAAGCTCCACTGCTAGAAGGGACCATTGACATTTACTGGCTTCAAGGGCAGAGATTTTAGCTATTGTCTTCCTGCAAACCTCTGACACTTGTCATAATATTTCACAAAAGAAAACACATCAGAGAAAAGATTAGGCCAATAATACCCAGCCCTTAGGACTTTGTGGATTGTGGTTTTCCAATAGTGATGCCCTCCATAGATGTTAGAATGGAACTGGTGTATTACTTCCACAAATTGTTCTTTATCTAGACATATCAAGAGGATTCTTGATGGTTCTTTCCAATAACGCAGATTTTTATTTATGAAGAATTTGGCTGACCTGAGTTTAATGACCCGGGCTTGACTTGAGAGAAGCCCTAGAGGGACTTCTAGCTTTTGCAAAAAATGAACTATGTTGGAATACCATTCACAGGTGGCTAGATTTTCAGCCAGAGACTGATTTTGCTTTTGTTCTTCTGCTGCTCCCTTTGTCTGCTCATTATTAAAATATGGATTTATGCAACTTATGTCTAGCAAGCTGCAATTTTCTTCAGCCATAAGTTTACCAAGCCCTGGACTTTGACAAGCTTAGTGGGCTTCACGTCTATGTTAAACTCTATGAATTTTGCAATCCATTTAGGTCTCCTTCCATCAATATATGGTTGAGTTAAGACATCTTTTACTGAGGTTGAAGGTACATATGCAACTACTTTGGAATGTAAAATATAAATTCTAAATGCCTTTAAATATTTTATGAGAGAGCATAAGCTTGTTTTTCAATAAGGTCATATCTTAGTTCAAAATCCTTTAGAGTTTTGTTGAAAAAGGCCACGGGGTGCTCTATGCCTTCATCATTTTTCTACAACAGAACTGCTGCAAGTGTGTCATAAGAGGCAAAAGAGAAGATAGAAAACTCCTTAGTGTAATCTAGGCTGATTAGAGTGGGAGCTTCCATGATAGCTTGCTTGATGGCTTCAAAAGAGCTTCTTGAAGCATTTGTCCATTTCATTTATGATCCTTTCTTCAGAATGGAAGTGATGTGCTTTACTAGCTCTGCAAAGTTTGGAATGAACCTCCTTACAAAGTTAATATTACCCAGGAAGGATTGAATGTCCCTTTTTGACCTTGGGATGGACAATGTCTCAATTGCTTGAAACCTTGTTGGATCAATCTTCACACCTTAAGCAGAAATAATATGTCCCAGAAGTTTGCCTTCTTCTAGAGCAAACTATGACTTCTTTGGGTTGCCCGAAATTCCAAACTATCTGCACTTTAGGAAGACTTTCTTCAAATGTTGTAAATGGTCTTTGTGACTACTGGAGAAGACTGTTATGTCACCAAGATAAATAAGGACAAACTTGTCCTTCTCTCCCACAAAGGCTATGTGAATGGCTCTCTTAAAAGTAACTTGAGCATTCATTAGTCCGAAAGGCACCTTCAAGTACATGAAAGTGCCCCACAGAGTAGTGAAGGTGGTATTTTCCTGATCTTCTAGACGTATAGCAACCTGATTGTAACCTGAAAATCCATCTAAGAAAGACTTGAATCTGGCCCCTAAAACTCTTTGTAGCAAGTGTTCCATCTTAGGCAGGGGTTAGTTATCTTTTTTAGAGCACTTGTTCAGATTTCTGAAGTCACACAAAGCCTGATTTCTCCATTTTTCTTTCTTACTACCACAAGTTTAGCTATCCACTTTGAATACCTTAGGGGAACTATGATTTTGGCATCCAACAACTTCTTGATATCTTTCTCAATCAAAGGCAATAAGAGAGGGCTGATAGGTCTTAACTTCTGCTTAAAAGGGTTGGTATTCTTTTCCAGTGGAATCTTATGCTGAATGATGTTTGTATCATAGGTTTTGAGATCACTGTATTCCCAGGCAAAAATATCAGCGAATTGCCTCATGAGGGTGCAATGCTTGGAATTCTGGGCATAAGACAAATGAGTGGACAGATTGATGTATTTTGGATGGGATGGGCTCAATATATTATGTTTACAAATAACAAACTCATTTTCTGTTTTCGCAGGCTTATAAGGAACATAGTTATGATTGAACAGTTTCTCTAGAGGCACCAATACTTTTGGTATATGATTACTAGGTAGCTAGATGATGCTTCCTCGACCGATCTCGTTTTTTAGCTTGAACTGGCCATATTCTTCCATGGTTTCATTTTCTTGGTCAATGTGCATTTCAACAAATTCCTCAATGACTTGTAAAAATCTGTTAATTTCCTCATCGTCTTCAAAAACTCTCCAATATTTGACATTGTTAGGCAAAGACGGTCTATATTTCACCTGAACTTCATATGTCAATTTAGGAGGCAAAGGAGGAATAAACATGCTAGCAGACATAGCAAGGGAGTCGGCAAGCTGGTTCTTCATTCTCGGAATATAAGAAATGTTGAAATTATTAAAAGAATCCTTGAGCCTCCATACCTCATCTCTGTATGATTTCAGCCTTGGATGCTTTGCTTGGAACGCTTTATTGACTTGTTGAATGATGAGATCTGCACCTCCAAACACTTTCAGTTCTTTGATACCCATTTCTTTAGCAACGCTTAAGCCCAAAATCAAAGCTTCATATTCTGCTATGTTATTTGTGACCTAAAAGGTTAATTTGAAAGATAAATGAATGTATTCCTATGTGGGGACACAAGGACTACACCTGCCCCAACAGCTTCCTTATAGCAAGCTCCATCAAAGAACATGTCCCAAATCTGTGGGCCTTCTTCCTCAGTGTTTTGGAAAATTGGTTTTTTAAGCTACGTGGAGGCCAACAGGGATTCTTCAATATGAAGAATACAGGCTGCAAAATTAATTTCAACAGCATAGATGGGATGATTAGTGGGATTCCTTTCATCACTAATGATATAAGCCAACTGAGCTTCTCTATATAATCTCTTGCTCTAACCTCCGAAAACTGGGATAGTAGCATAGGACAGATCATTTTTGAATGATCCACCTAATCTCTTGATCCAACCTCTAGAAGGTAACATGCCAAACTTGGGGGGTACATCTACTACCACAATATCCATCATCATGCTTTTCATCGGCAGCTGAGACAAAGTGATGGCTAGGTCCTTGATTAACCCCAGACATTTCACTTTTCTAGAGTCAAAAGAAAACAGGTCATGAAAAGGCTTGGTGATGTCAAGACCCAACTCATCCATGAAAGCCTTGGGAATTAGGTTATGGCTGGCTCCAGTGTCCAAAAGGCAGTTGTGAAGGATTTTTTCATGAATAGTTAGAGAGACATAGAATGATGGGGAGTTGTCTTCACAATTTTCAATCATTGGGCTGAGAATAATAGTTGGCTTGTCATCTTGCAAATTTACATAGTCAGTGGAGGTTTGGATGGCTTTAGGCTCAAGGGCCTCGAGGATGGATCTTTTGTAGGACTCATTCTTCACTAGTTCAATCAGAGGCATAGGTATTCTTAGCTTCTGAATTTCTGATTGAAAACTGAAAGGAGAAGGAGAATTATCAAGGCCTCTTACCTCATGAGCTAGAGCTTTGAGGGTGATGGGATCAACTGCCAGTTACTTTTACTTATTAGCTTGATGTACTGCAGGGACAACAACTCTTTGAATAGGAGCTTCCTTGGCATTGTTCATCTTTGACCTCAAATTATATCTTTGTTGATCTTTAGTTTGTAGAACAGCTTGACCATTCCCATTCTTGGATGATCTGGTCATTGAATAATGACTTTTAATAGGCAGCTGAGGTAAAAAAGAAAGCATTGCCTTTGTCTTCCAAACAATGGATCTCATCATCTTCTTCAAACTACTCTTCTTCCATGACTGCATTTTGAAAAGGGGCCTTCACCCTTTGGTCTTCATTGGCATCTTTGCTTCTTTGCAAAATCTGCAACTACTCATTAGTTCTTCTATATGGATTTGGATTTGGATTTCTAGGAGCAAAGGTATTAGGAACTCTTCCTTTCCCACAGTGCTTCTCAACCTTTAATTTGGAGATTTCAGAGGCTAATGACTCGATCATTTTGTTCATTTTATCTAATGTAGGATCAGAGGATGATGAAGACTCGCCCCTCTATCTTCTTCTATCAACATTTCCCTTGAGCTTCTCCATAGCCATGATGTTTGATTCCACTTCCAAGGCTGCATCTTGCATGTCAGCCAAAGTAGCACATCACCTCTCCCTAAATAGTAGGTAGAAGTCAAAATCAAAAGCACTGACATAGGTGAGTTTAGCAGAGGTAGTAGTGGGTTTTACTTCAGCTGGTATCTTGTTGTACATACGGTTAAACCTCTTATTAAAATCAAACATCAACTCACCATTTTCTCTCTTTAAGTTGCCAAACTCAGTGTGGTAGTAGAGGAGATCCTTCTTATCCCCCCAATGCTTTAGAAATGCATCATCTAAAGCTTCAATATCTACTATAGATCTCGGGGTTAGTTCTCTGAACCATTTTCTAGCCTCCCCATCTATGATTTGGACAAAGACTCTCATCCATGCATCATTTTCACTAATGTGTAGGTTATCAACATAGCTATAGAATGACTCAAGATGTTCTTCAGCAGTAACACCTTCAGCCCCAGTGAACTTAGGCCTATATTTCTGATATTCTCCCATAGGCATGGCATTCAAAGGAGTGGGCAGTATTAGAGGTCCATACCTAGCAGCTATGATTCTTTCCATTTTTGTAGGTGCTTGTGGACCAGCCATAACTGTGGTGGCTAAAAGAGTATTAGCAATATGAATGATAGAGGAATGAGGAGTGACTGATAAGACTAAAGGAGTATGATGGATAGGAGGTGAGGTTTCCTTTGGGCTTACAACAAAAGGAGAACCTAAAGAATAAGGAGCTTTATAAATCTTTGAGAGTTTTTCTTCACTGCTAGTATTAGATGCTATACTCTCAACATGTATTTGTTCTATTACATGCCTTTCTCGAAGAGATATAGGAGATTGTTTAGGTTTACCTGAACCTGATGCTCCTTTCTGCAATAGCTTTCTCTCTTTGATGGTTTTTTTAGGGTCAAGTATTGGGTCAACTTGTAGCTTCTAAGGATTTCTCCAAGTATGCCTCACAAACTGATCCAAAACTATGAAGTGGAGTTGCTAAGAGGTTCGGCCTCCAGTAGAGTCACCAGATAGATGATTACAAACAAAAAAGTGCCCAGACTTTGTCTATCATCAAAGTTGGATCTATGTCGTTTCTCAGGGAAGCTCAGCTTCAGTTTCCTCTCCCTGGAAACGATGCCAATTATGTTATCACTCAAGGAAAGTCTCCTAGGTTGTAGCTCGGAGATGCCTAGTAACATATAATCTTCAATATTGTTCTGAGAACTATTGGAATGGACGATGGTTTGGATCAAGTCAAATAACCATTTCAGCTTTATTCTTACTCAATACATGCATGAACACTCTCACCAATACAAGGCTTTAGACCACTAGTGCTCAATAATTTATAGATTTAATGGATAGATGGAGAATACTAACTGTACCAACAGATTGCATACATAAACACATATGAATGGCCAGCTATAGGAAGTAAATGAGACTTACAAATCTAATTTATCAATGCAGAGATAAGATGACAGTTATCTGGCATTAGACACAGTAGAAAACATGAATAACCTATTCAAGTGCAAGCATAGAACAACAGATAAAATGGACATTGAACATATAATAGCAAAAGAGGCTTATATTGCTAGAATGAAGATGAGAAGCTTGAAGGAATAGAGGAGGGACAATCTCCAAAAGTTGAACCCCTATTACATTTTTCTTTCAACTATTTATAGCTCTTTACAATGATGTTGAGTCTTCTGAGGCTTGAGAGGTCTTATTCTATCCCTTTGTCTTGTTTAACTGTTTGATCTCTAACTAGGCAAGTATGGCTCAGAGGTTTCTTCTTCTGACAAAAGAATAACTGCATTCAGATATTTTGGATGGTTTGTTGCACTGTCTGGGAGCTCTCTCATGTCAGAGATGCCCATAATGTTTGTTGGTTTTGGATAAGCTTCGTTGTTGATGCCTCATGGCCTATTATGTTTCAGGTTAGTTGTGCGTGCTCCATGACTGTTTCCGTTTAGGGCGAGCTATGCTACGATGGAAGGGCTATCGGGCTTCTATTTTCCCTTTAAATATTTAAAATGATTGTTTTTCAATTAAACATAGAAAAACATAGCAACATTGTGAAAATCCTGCCCATCTATGTCCTTTTCGAACTTAAAAAATCCTTAGATATGGCTTATTCTCCTCTTGGGTCCGCCCTTGCAGTGATAACACATTTCCACCATTGATCTGGGAGTCGTAGATCCAACAGTGGTGATCCATTTCGAGCGCCTATTTTGTATCGGAGTTAACTGCCTGATGAGGGCGATTTACTCTCTCCTCGTCCTGGACACGTGGCGACCGTTGTATGGCATCGAGTGGAGTTTGGCCTAAACCACTTATCGCCTTTGGCTCCCTCGAAATCTTGTCGGTTTTTTCATTTTCCCTTTATATTGGAAATATGTCAAAACATTGGAAACTATGAAAAACGGCCTTGGCGGACTTGAAACATTTATATATTTCACTTCCCAAATTCTTTTGGGTCCGGACCTTATCACATATCCCAAAACCCTGCTTCCCTTTGTATTCCATTAAATAACGAAATACGTGACAAATACATTGAAAATTGGCTTTCCACAGATCTAAAATATTATGTATTTCATACTTATAATGTCGTCAGGTCCAGCTCATCGGGTCGCACATATGCCTGTGCATAGGCCCCGCCCCTTAGTGTTGTTCCGCTACGATACAGCGATGCGATCTAATCGCAATTGCATATCACCCGAGCCAGAGGTCCATGGTTAGCGCTCATAGTAATCCCTGATAGCAATCTGCCGATGCAACCTGCTGATCCCATCATCGAAGATTGTTGATCAGAGGTGTCTTGCACCCCTCCTTTAACTCATCCTTTCTACAGTGCCAATTGCGATTAGCTGCTTAGATTTAATCGATAGATGGAGAATACTGACTATACCAATAGATTGCATACATAAACACATATGAATGGCTAGCTACAAGAAGTAAATGAGACTTGCAAATCTAATTTATCAATGTAGAGATAAGATGACAATTATCTAGCATTAGACACAGCAGAAAACATGAATAACCTATTCAAGTGCAAGCATAGAACAACAGAGAAAATGGACATTGAACATATAATAGCAAAAGAAGCTTATATTGCTAGAATGAAGATGAGAAGCTTGAAGTTACAGAGGAGGAACAATATCCAAAATTTGAACCCCTATTACATTTTTATTTCAGCTATTTATAGCTCTTTACAATGATTTTGAGTCTTCTGAGGCTTGAGAGGTCTTAATCTATCCCTTTTTCTTGTTTAACTATTTGATATCTGACTAGGCAAGCATGGCTCGGAGGTTTCTTCTTCTGATAGAAAAATAGTGCATTTAAATATTTTGGATAGTTTGTTGCACTGTTTGGGAGCTCTCTTGTGATAGAGATGCCCTATAATGTTTGCTAGTTTTGGATAAGCTGCGTTGTTGATGCCTCATGGCCGATTCTGTTTTGGGCCAGTTGCGCATGCTCCATGACTATTTATGTTTAGGGCGAACTATGCTACGATGCAAGGGCTATCAGGCCTCTGTTTTCCCTTTAAATATTTAGAATGATTGTTTTTTTGTTAAACGCAGAAAAACACAACAACATTGTGAAGATCTCGCCCATATCTGTCCTTTTCGAACTTAAAAAATTCTTAGATATGGCTTATTCTCCTCTTGGGTCTGCCCTTGCAATGATAACACATTTCCATCGTTGATCTGGGAGTCCTACATCCAACGGTGGTGATCCATTTCGAGCGCCTCTTTTGTACTAAAGTTAGCTGCCCGATGAGAGCGATTTTCTCTCTCCTCATCCTGGACACGTGGTGACCGCTGTATGGCATCGGGCGAAGTTTGGCCTAAACCACTTATCACCTTTAGCTCCCCTGAAATCTTGTCAGTTTTTTCATTTTCCCTTTATATTGGAAATATGTCGAAACATTGGAAATTATGAAAAAACGGCCTTGGCGGAGTTAAAAAATTTATATATTTCACTTCCCGGACCCTTTTGGGTCTGCGATAGCAAAACACAGTGTCCCTTTGTATTCCATTAAATAATGAAATACGCGACAGATACATTGAAAACTGGCTTTCCGCAGACCAAAAAAATTGTTGTATTTCATACTTATAATGTCGTCGGGTCCAGCTCATCGGGTTGCACATATGCCTATGCATAGGCCCCTCCCCTTAGTGTTTTTCTGTTGCGATACAACGATGCGATCTGATCGCAATTGCATATCGCCCGAGCTAGAGGTCCATGGTTAGCGCTCATAGTAATCCCTAATAGCGATCTGCTGATGGGACCCACCGATCCCATCATCAGAGATTGCTGATCAGCGGTATCTTGCGCCCCTCCTTTAAGTCGTCTTCTCTGCAGCGCCGATTGCGATTAGCCTTTTAGATTTGAGCCATTGATCAGCCAGATCTAACAGCTGGTATTATTTCACTGTTTAAAGCCTGCGATTTTTTTTTTTCATGGTTTTCAAGCATTTTTGCCTCCTGATAGTGTATTTTCGCCCTTCCAAGCACTCTCCTCTTGCATCGATGTTGACCTTTGGATGATCTTGAGAAAATGCTAAAGGTTTCAAGAGCATTTTTGGATCCCATGGGATGATTTTAAACAAATTTGGAAACTTTAAGAGCATATATGGATCCAATTTTGGGCCTAGTGCCAGCGAGGCTAACACTGGCTCCTTCTGGGGATGAAAGCCTCCTATGAGATTTCAAGGATCACAGATTAATGCCTTTCCTGTAAAAAACAAAATCAAATCTTCCCCCTAGTGTTCCATTGGGCATGGAGTCTATTTTGTAATGAAATAAAAACTGGAAAAACATATTTACAATAACAAGGCTTTAAAGCCTTAAACAAAATAAAGTTTCAAGAACCACCCATTTACTAGGCTACCAAAGGTATCTCCTCCTTCCAAACTATGCAAAATGAATGTATTTTTCTGCTGAATTTGAGAAATGACAAACGGACCTGTCCATAAGGAGTCAAACTTGCCATGATTACCTTTCTTTTCCTTAAATGCATCCCATTTAAGCACCCAATCACCAACTTAGAAGTTGTCCACTTTTGCCTTCCTATCAAAGGTTTCTTTGATTTTCTTCTAATGAGCCTTTGACTTCTCAAGAAGTTGCTCTCTGATCTGTTGTAGTTCAACCAGGTTATTCATTATTCTTACCATGTCATTCTCTTCATCTTGTTCTTCTTCCAACAATTTAGCCACAGGGAGAATCAGCTGGATAGGGAAAGCAGCATCAGCGCCATAAACCAGTTTAAATGGAGAATTCCCTATGGACTTTTTGATGGTAACTCTTTCAGCCCATAGTGAAAACTTTGACTTGGAATCCCAGCTCTTTTTGTTGTCCTCTAAAAGTTTTTTGATTACCCTTACTAGACTCTTGTTAGATGATTCCGCCAGGCCATTGCCTTGATGATAATATGAGGTAGAATGCACCACTTGAATTCCCATGGATTCAGTCATGTCCACCAATTCTTTTGCCTTGAAAGCTATTGCATTATCAATGACTAGTTTGGTTGGGAAACCAAATCTAGTGAAAATATTCTCATTCAAGAACTTTATGACAACTTGATGATTGACATTCTTAGTGGGTATAGCCTCAATCCACTTGGTGAAATAATCAGTGTCTACTAAGATCCATTTGTGTTGGCCACCTGAATGTGGGTTGATCTCACCTATAAAGTCCAAGCTCCACTGCTAGAAGGGACCATTGACATTTACTGGCTTCAAGGGCAGAGATTTTAGCTATTGTCTTCCTGCAAACCTCTGACACTTGTCATAATATTTCACAAAAGAAAACACATCAGAGAAAAGATTAGGCCAATAATACCCAGCCCTTAGGACTTTGTGGATTGTGGTTTTCCAATAGTGATGCCCTCCATAGATGTTAGAATGGAACTGGTGTATTACTTCCACAAATTGTTCTTTATCTAGACATATCAAGAGGATTCTTGATGGTTCTTTCCAATAACGCAGATTTTTATTTATGAAGAATTTGGCTGACCTGAGTTTAATGACCCGGGCTTGACTTGAGAGAAGCCCTAGAGGGACTTCTAGCTTTTGCAAAAAATGAACTATGTTGGAATACCATTCACAGGTGGCTAGATTTTCAGCCAGAGACTGATTTTGCTTTTGTTCTTCTGCTGCTCCCTTTGTCTGCTCATTATTAAAATATGGATTTATGCAACTTATGTCTAGCAAGCTGCAATTTTCTTCAGCCATAAGTTTACCAAGCCCTGGACTTTGACAAGCTTAGTGGGCTTCACGTCTATGTTAAACTCTATGAATTTTGCAATCCATTTAGGTCTCCTTCCATCAATATATGGTTGAGTTAAGACATCTTTTACTGAGGTTGAAGGTACATATGCAACTACTTTGGAATGTAAAATATAAATTCTAAATGCCTTTAAATATTTTATGAGAGAGCATAAGCTTGTTTTTCAATAAGGTCATATCTTAGTTCAAAATCCTTTAGAGTTTTGTTGAAAAAGGCCACGGGGTGCTCTATGCCTTCATCATTTTTCTACAACAGAACTGCTGCAAGTGTGTCATAAGAGGCAAAAGAGAAGATAGAAAACTCCTTAGTGTAATCTAGGCTGATTAGAGTGGGAGCTTCCATGATAGCTTGCTTGATGGCTTCAAAAGAGCTTCTTGAAGCATTTGTCCATTTCATTTATGATCCTTTCTTCAGAATGGAAGTGATGTGCTTTACTAGCTCTGCAAAGTTTGGAATGAACCTCCTTACAAAGTTAATATTACCCAGGAAGGATTGAATGTCCCTTTTTGACCTTGGGATGGACAATGTCTCAATTGCTTGAAACCTTGTTGGATCAATCTTCACACCTTAAGCAGAAATAATATGTCCCAGAAGTTTGCCTTCTTCTAGAGCAAACTATGACTTCTTTGGGTTGCCCGAAATTCCAAACTATCTGCACTTTAGGAAGACTTTCTTCAAATGTTGTAAATGGTCTTTGTGACTACTGGAGAAGACTGTTATGTCACCAAGATAAATAAGGACAAACTTGTCCTTCTCTCCCACAAAGGCTATGTGAATGGCTCTCTTAAAAGTAACTTGAGCATTCATTAGTCCGAAAGGCACCTTCAAGTACATGAAAGTGCCCCACAGAGTAGTGAAGGTGGTATTTTCCTGATCTTCTAGACGTATAGCAACCTGATTGTAACCTGAAAATCCATCTAAGAAAGACTTGAATCTGGCCCCTAAAACTCTTTGTAGCAAGTGTTCCATCTTAGGCAGGGGTTAGTTATCTTTTTTAGAGCACTTGTTCAGATTTCTGAAGTCACACAAAGCCTGATTTCTCCATTTTTCTTTCTTACTACCACAAGTTTAGCTATCCACTTTGAATACCTTAGGGGAACTATGATTTTGGCATCCAACAACTTCTTGATATCTTTCTCAATCAAAGGCAATAAGAGAGGGCTGATAGGTCTTAACTTCTGCTTAAAAGGGTTGGTATTCTTTTCCAGTGGAATCTTATGCTGAATGATGTTTGTATCATAGGTTTTGAGATCACTGTATTCCCAGGCAAAAATATCAGCGAATTGCCTCATGAGGGTGCAATGCTTGGAATTCTGGGCATAAGACAAATGAGTGGACAGATTGATGTATTTTGGATGGGATGGGCTCAATATATTATGTTTACAAATAACAAACTCATTTTCTGTTTTCGCAGGCTTATAAGGAACATAGTTATGATTGAACAGTTTCTCTAGAGGCACCAATACTTTTGGTATATGATTACTAGGTAGCTAGATGATGCTTCCTCGACCGATCTCGTTTTTTAGCTTGAACTGGCCATATTCTTCCATGGTTTCATTTTCTTGGTCAATGTGCATTTCAACAAATTCCTCAATGACTTGTAAAAATCTGTTAATTTCCTCATCGTCTTCAAAAACTCTCCAATATTTGACATTGTTAGGCAAAGACGGTCTATATTTCACCTGAACTTCATA
>APFE030994498.1:0-30330 GCA_000404065.3 Pinus taeda
TATTTTATCTATGATTAGGTATGAAAGATTTTAATTTATTTAAATATTATGTTAAATAATTAAGGCTTTAAAATAAAATAAAATAAAAAATTATTTCCTTAGACCCATTAAAAACATCTAATTCTTAATTTTTTGTTAGGATAAAATAGAATAGAATAAATTAATGAATAAAAATCAAAGAGAAGCAAAGGATAAAATGGAAAACAAACCAGAGGAGAAGGGGGAGAGGGACCAGAGAATTATGGTAAACTATAACTCTTTTCATTTTTGATTATTAATTATATTTATTTTGTTTTTATATGTTTAACCAAGGTTATATTAGGAATGGTTGGTTTATTTTCTTAGAATTATTTTATCTATGATTAGGTATGAAAGATTTTAATTTATTTAAATATTATGTTAAATAATTAAGGCTTTAAAATAAAATAAAATAAAAAATTATTTCCTTAGACCCATTAAAAACATCTAATTCTTAATTTTTTGTTAGGATAAAATAGAATAGAATAAATTAATGAATAAAAATCAAAGAGAAGCAAAGGAATAAAATGGAAAACAAACCACAAGAGAAGGGAGAGAGGGACCAGAAAAAATCACAATGTAAGGAACAACAAAGGGGGTAGAGGGGAAGGGGAGGAGGGCTAGGAAGAAAGGACATGGATCCAACATTTGCTTATTTTCCAGCCATCATCCCTATTGAGATTATTCGATGTTTTTTCAATTTCTAAGGTCTCCCTAAACTTCCAGTGATGAAAAAGCACAATCCTTGCAATAACACTGGTCTCCTAAGTACATAAGTGACGTTTAGTCTTATCCGCATGTTCTGCCAGGGCGGAAGACCGGGTCCTCCCATGTTTTATGTCAGCTGAGTGCCCATGAATCCTCTGGTTAATAGAGCTACCAGTCTCACCAACATAGGGTGTCCCACAAGAACACAGAGTAACATAGACACCTTTCATGTCCTTGGGGTTGACACAGTCTTTTACCGATCTAAGGGAACTACATATTGTGTTAAGAGGTGTAAAGGTTGAGGGAACATTATGCTTTCTCAGAACCCTCGCAATCTTGTTAGTAGTCCCTTGGATGAAAGGGAGATGAAACCCTGAGACTCGATCTTTAGGGTCTTTCTTAACCAAGGGAACTTTGCTGGCTTTAAGGAAAGCTTTCTGACCTTGGTGCCTACTATAACCATTATTTACAAAAACATTAAGGAGATGACCCTTTTCTTTATCAAGGTTCTTTTCATCGGAGATTCTCAAGGCATGAGTAGCTAGCATGTTGAGAACACCCAGCTCTTGAATAGGGAAATGATGGGAGCTGGCATGCAAATACTGGTGAGTATGAGTTTTCTTCCAAAACACTTAGTGAGAGAAAGAACCGTCATCACTCTTTGAAATGAAAACATCAAGGAAAGTTAGACATCCCTCAATCTCCTGCTCCATAATGAACTTTATTATTATTATTTCATCTAATATTATATATATTATATTATTAGATTAATAATTTTCGATTAATAATGTGAAAAAAATTTGCATCTCGATCGATTCAATCTCTCCCGAACCCAGAATTAGATGAATTTAAATTTGTTAATACTTTCCATAATCCCCCATTTGTTTCTCTTACATTTTTAGCTTAAAAAACACTGCCTTTAAGTAGTCTTCCTTCATATGATTAATCTCCGAGCAATGAGATAAATCTAAATTGGTTAATACTTTCCATAATCCCGAGTTTGTTTCTCTTACATTTTTAGCTAAGAAAGCACTGCCTTCAAGTAGTCTTCCTTCATATGATTAGTCTTCCTTCTTGAAGTGTGTATCCCTTTTGGTCATGGTCCATGGGATTTTGACTTAGAGGTCGAGCAGCTCGTAATCTTAACTTCTTCACTCAGGCTCTAAGCTTTAAGTAAATCTTAACTTTATCCTATGGCTGGGTTGAGAATTAATATACAATGAAAAAGGTTATCGTTTAAAATCTGAAGCTTGCTTGAGCAGCGAAGCATCTTAAATGTGTAAAATGTTGATTAAAGTGAAGTGGCTGTATTTTAAGGATTACAAGTGGGTTGTGGGCTCTCATGGTCAGGGGAAATAGGGAAAATAAAGTAAAAATACACAGAGGACTACGCTGGTATTTGAAGGGGGGTGGGTTAGTGAACATAAAGCTGTCTGTCCCTATCGTATGGTCGGTATTTGCTTTGATCAGTGTTCGAGACCAATCCTGAATGTCCCGTACGTTAATATTCGTTGCTTGCAAGAGAGAACAATGAGCGAAACAAAAATTGGAATTGGAGATCCTATACGGTGGCTTCTTGTGGGACCAAAAGGAGAAATGAAAATGTGTGGAAAAGGACAATGGAATCAATTACTTTATCCACCGCCGCACATTGCAATACGTTGCTTTCGTTTGCTTTGCTGCTGCTACTTCGCACAGGGAAACAGGTGGCTTTCCCATATTTGGTATATGGGAATGCGACGTGAATGAATGTTCTGTGCAAAATGACTGAAGGTCGGATTCAGACCAGTATTTAGTAGCAGAGGAGGGTTGATTCACAGTGCTTCTTGTCTAGAAGAGAAGAGAAGAAAATGGCTGCGATTGCTTCAAGTTCGAGCGAGCAACCGCCTCGGCCTCTGGCGAGGTCGAACACAATGGCGAACATTTCTGAATCGGCAATTGACAGTGAAGTCGTCCCTCCGACTCTCCGCGACATCGCCACGATCCTTCGTGTGGCGAATGAGATTGAGCCTGAGAGTCCTCGAGTTGCATTCCTCTGTATGTGTCACTTGCCCTAATCCCTCTTTTTTCTCACTTTATCTCTCTGTATTTGAGGTTTTGTCCTTGATCGTGTATGCGTTACTTTACTGCAGGCCGGTTCTATGCATTCGAAAGAGCCCATAAGCTCGATCCCATGTCAAGCGGTAGAGGTGTTCGCCAGTTCAAGACGGCTCTCCTGCAAAGACTCGAAAGGGTATGACTATGCTACCAAACATCTAATAAAAACTGTTCTTTATCGTCAAAGTTGCCTGACTGCAACTCTAAGAGAAATCTTCAAGTGAATAATGTTTGAAAATGTTAGTGTACCTGTTCACATCGTTTCAGTCCCACTCTTACACATTTCAAGATCTCAAATTATGCAACTCTTTACAATACCATAAACGGGAAACCGAATGAGATACAGGGCCAATTTTATCTCCCTCCTCCCGGTGGAACATGCATAATGCTTTACTCGAGATATTAAACGATTTATTAGAAAGAAAGAAATTCAGAAAGAAAGAAATTAATTTAGAATTTTAGAAAGAAAGAAAAAATTGAAAGAAAGCATTTATGAAGTTAAAGATAGTTTAGGAGACAGATTGCTTTTTCATCTACTTGATGTATTCTGCTTTTTTCTGTGAAGCTTCAAAATAAATGCTCTAGAGTCTAAACAAACCATTCGCTAAATAGATTATTTCAAGAGTTAGATGCCAGTTTCTCTGCATAACTTTCTGTCTTTGAAGGCCTCACATTTTAAAATGAAATGTTTTTCTGTGGCCACTTTAGAAAGAAAGAAATTTAGAAATAAAGAATTTAGAAAGAAAGAAAGAGAGAAAAAAAGAAAGTAAATATTTTAAGGCTAAAGATAGCCTATGAGACAGACTGCTTCTTCATCTGTTTGATGTATTTGGCCCTTTTCTGTGAAGCTTGAAAATAAATGCTCCCAACTTCTCGACAAACCCCTCGCTAAATAGATTATCCCAAGAGCTAGCTGCCAGCATATCTGCATAACTTTCCCTGTTGCCTTTGAAGGCCTCACATTCTAAAATGAAATGTTTTTCTGTGTCCACTTTTCTGGCAAAACAAAAAATGCATACTCTTTCTTCTCACACTTCCTTTGACCTTTTCCAGTGCCCTGTTTCACAACGGAGTTGATCAAAATTAGTCTTTCACTAAGCAATAAGAATTTTGGCTCTCCAAAAAATATTGGCCTCTATATATGCTTTTGGTTGATAACTATAAATAAGATTAAAATATTTCAATATAATAATTTAGTCAATACATTTAATAACTCAAAATATACACCGCATTAATCGTTTGTCAGATTAATGTAAGCGGGGTATTGTTATGACTTTGAAGTCAAATCCATACATACAATCATATGCTTGTGCGTGTGGGCACCAGTCCGAGCAATTTTGGTGAAATAAACTCCCTTCGTTAATGCCTTCTTAGCCAAACAAAACTTTTATGCTATGGCTGAACATTTATATCTCAATATTAAATTTAAAATATAGCACCTCAGTCACTTGTTCATACTAACCAAAAACTTACCAATAAAAACTCAAATATACACAACCGAGAAAAATAAATAAATAATAATTTGTAACGGAAATCTTTAGCCATAAAAATGTTGCACATCAAAATAGATTCACAATTTCACATCATACACCGACAATGAATCACATCAATGCAAGTTTGAATTTACTTTGAAAACCTCAGACATAATAAAACAACTTACATCCATGTCATAATAGATTCTATATCACTGGATTTACTATAATGTGCACATTTTTATTATTTTTGTTATTCCGTTTGCAAATTTCTAATTTAAAGGAACATAGTGATAATAGAGAATTGTTTACTGTGAGCACCAAACGTTGGACAAGGCATAATAAGCTTGTAATTAAATTCATCTGGATCTATTTGGTGTCTTGTTCATAGTATGGAGTGTTGGGTCTAATAATCAGTTTTATTTGGATCCATGTGGTCTCTTACTTGATCGTCTGTTGTTTGTAGAGTGATCATTAAACTACTACGTTGACCATAATCACCTTGGGTGAAGTCATTTGGCAATCTATCTATCCTGTCATAGAAGATGCTAAAGGAGCTTATCATCACCATCGTTTCACGAGACATTATATTTGGACATTCGGGTGGGCTAACTTAGTATTGTTTGTTCGGATAAAAAGCAAACATTTATATGTACTATGAACAAACACCGAAGCTTGTACCTTTAATGAGCTAAGGTGACTCCATTGAGCAAAGTGGATAAATGCATATTCACTTCAATTGAGCCCACTTGCTAATGAACCAATAATCTATGAAAGCGAATGATATTAAAATTTTGTTTTTGAAATTTAATAATAAAAAATTCATAAAAAAATTCAAAGCAAAATATAAAATTCAAATTTAAGACATGAAAACATATGGATAACCTACTCACTAATGTAACAACGGAGTCACTACTCTATAGGCAAAATTCTACGGGCAATTGAGTCCTATTGTAACTGCGATACCCTTCTTCAAATTAAGTTATAGTCTCAAATATTTCCCAAGCTTAGGTTGTTCGATCATCAGGACCATAACACATGTTGATAAAGCTATTCCAATTTTGCATGTCCTGTGCCCTTTTTTGGTTTTTTATGAAACTGGATTGAGTAAAAATGTCATTGAATAAATAATGATGTTAAACATCTTCCACCTTTGTAATCTAATATCTCACACCTTCTGCCTACTATCAAGTCAATTTGGAATTATTCATGAATAAGATCTCTTGAACCCTCTCCCCATTTAGCCATGCCCTTATAAACATTCCCTAAGAATGGTTGGTCATTGTAAAAAACATGGAAGACATCCATTATAATTAGTTATGGTCATCGGATGCTTTTGCACCTTCTGAAATCACTGCATGAAGAGCTAATCGTAAAGTCCCCAACATTTGCAATATCGCCAATCGTAGAGTGATGGATGCATTTTTACGAGGTCACCTATGCCATTAAATGGAAATCATTATCTCTAATTGTTTGATGCACTTTTACAAGATACTTGAGAAAAAAAAAATGTGGATGCAAATGTAATCTAGTATGCCAAAAAAAACTGTAAAGTGGCATATTTCCTTTATAGTTTTATGGATGTTGAATGGTTTACTCGAAGTATTCACAACCTAAGTAATCCTATTAATGGCTATAAGAAGGATGTTGACATAATGAACAAGTTTAGGAGTAAAAAGATATATGCAAGTATGTCTTTGGCAACATTATTTATTATTGTTTTCCCTCACATTGCCCATCAAATATGCAACATGCTTTACTTTCATGTCAGTGTCTTTGACCGGTCAAAAACTTGCCTTCTTTGGGATAAAATTGATATGTTAACAAAGGGTAGATGATTAATAGTTGTCCTACCATCTAACACGAGTGAGACTACAAGATCCCTCTACTTATCTTTAATGTCATGCTATCTTGTCTCCATGCATTACTTTCCATGGGTGAATTCAACAAATCTTATTTTCTCATAACTAGCGGGTGTATATCCTTTTGGGGCATGGTTTACTAATTTGTTATTGCTAAATTCTCATTCCAATATGGATAGCTTTACACATTGAATGTTATGCCATTTCTAGAGAAAAATCGTCCAATTGGTGCACTAATGTTATCCCGACCCTTAACATTACCTAGGTAGTCAAGGGGATATTGAAGAATAATACTAGAATGGGGGTTGATGATTAATTAGTGTGGCAACTTCATGCCGCTACAATTGTTGATATTCAAGTCTAGGTAGAACAAGTTGTTGTATCTATTTTCAATTTCATTGAAATATTATGTTTAACCCTATTTTTTTATTTATGGATTTTAGCAGAGTTATATTTTTTCTTTCCCCCCAATCTTGCATAATTGCCACCTCATTGGTGCCATTGATTTAGGTTTTTCAAGGTTTCAACTAGGGCAAACTAAACCTTTGCTAATAGATTAATCCAATCCATTGTATGGATGACTGCATTTCACTATTGCCCACAACCTATTTCAAATGCTTTTTTGGCTTTTATAAACCCTCTTGATGGTACTGGTTTTTTGGGATAGAAAGGGGTTTATTTTGTGTTGTAGAAGGGAAGGGTATTTGATAGGGATTTATTTAAAAATGTGTTATTGTTAAATTTGGGAATTAGGGCCAAACTCCATGTGGGTCATCTTATTAATGGCAGCGGATATTTTTCTTGGATCCCTCTCATCGAGAGGTGTAGGATTGATCTAAAGATCATCCTATTTCGATAAGTATTCATGGAGATACGAATTTATTTGTGTTATGGGACAATTTGTCAAGGTCGGCCAACAACCAAATAAACCCCACTTGTGCTCAACGTTTTAGTATAAATAGAGGTGGCCTTCAAATCATTTCAACACACTTGGGATCTCTTCCTCTCTACTTGTCTTTGGGTTTTAGTAGGAGGAGAGATCCTAAGGGATAACGTTGCCTTAATCTAGAGGGAGTGCCCTAGGCTCTATGTTCCTCTAATGAAGAAGCCCTAGATGCAGGAGGAAAGGGAGATCTAGCACAGTAAAGGAGGCCTAATAGCAAGCCCTAATGCTGCCCTATGGAGAAGACCTAACGCTACCCTGTGAAGAAGTAATAATACACAGCCATGGAAATGAAGGTAGAAACCCTAGCCGCAAGTCTAAGGAGAAGAGATGCCCTAAACCTAGTTGCTACATTGTGTAATGGAGATGGCACCTAAACCCTGTCCTAGAAGAAGTGCTCTACACATGGAATGCCCTCGCTGTCATGAAAGGAAAAGCCCTTATCCTATACGCATTCATGAAAGGAATACCATTGCTGTCATGGAAGGAAGGCCCTCACACGTAAACGTTGAGATAAAGAAGCCACACCTTCAGCTATCCTTAATGTTGTTCTAAATAAGGATGCTTTATCTGCCGTTTGGATTGAATCACAATCATGAATGATAGATCCAAGTCTTATGATGAATGCTATAACATTATAGACAACATAGTATATGACAACAAGATGTATGGTGTAGTAGTATGGACAACAAGAAGTATGGTGCAACAGTGGGACAACAATGCTGCATGGTGCTGCAATGCTAAGCAATGGGATAACAAAAGCAACTTGGTGAAGTATGGTGCAGTAGTGGGACAACAATGCTACATGGTGTTGCAATGATAAGCAATGGGATAGTAAAGGCAACTTGGTGCAGTATGGTGCAGTATGGTGCAACATATGGTACAACAATGGGACAACAATGGTCAATGGCATATAGTGCACAACGGGACAACGATGGTACAATGGTACAACATGGGACAACTAGTATTTAGTGCGACAAATTCATGTTGCTGTTATGGTATGGCAAAGCATAACGGGACAATGATGACATTGTGCAACAGTGGCACAATGGTACAACAACATGCAAGGGACATCAAACTAACCTTGGGACAACTATATGGTACTTAGCAGCGAGTACACCAAGCATGCAATGGTACAACAAGAATGCAAGGGACAACAAACAAGTAATGGGACAACTAACATGGACAACATGGTTCAATCATGACACATGGGACAACAATACAACATTAGGTGCAACAGTCATAAGGTCCAACATTGTGATGATGGGTGCAACATGGTGCATCACTGTGAGGTGAAGCATGATGACGAGATGCAACACGATGATAGGTGAAGGAGTCACCTTGGAGAATCAGTTGAAGCAGCATGTCTTCAATTGATCCCATGTATCATCTTCTTAGAGATGATCTATGCTCTCATTTAGATAAGTCAAAGTGTTGACTTCAGTTGTAAATGTACTATCTCCCTCTGTTGAACTAGTGACAAACATATAAGAAGAATTGATCAAGGGTTTCCCCACATTGGAGTTTGTCCCTGGCTAGCACCACATCTTGTGTCCTCTTGTCTTGGCTTGTCTTCTGCAATTTATATTTATGTTCTATCTGTAGTTTACTTTAATGCTGATGTGATTGCTAATTTGGAAAAGATATTGAGCTAACTATGAAAATTGAAATAAATTGCTCTAGCATAGAGCTTACCTAAACTTAACATGGTATCAAGACAAAGCCCAAGCAAGAGTGAAAGAGCAATCACTGAAGACAGTTGGGAAAAGACAAAAGGATCAATGGATTCCTCACCCCTTTTCTAATTCACCAAGATGAAGTTGAAGCAGAGAAAATTATCAGAATGGCACAACGGAAGTTTCTGATGGCCTACCTGAAGATCACTTCTATGGGAAGTCCAAATCTAAGGATGGAAGGAAAGGCAGTTCGACCATTATGCGAAGGAGTGTCTGGCTGGCAAGGACGCATCACTTGATGATGATAACAATCATTCCAGGGACATCTTCAATGATCAGAGGAATGACAGGTAATGCAGGTCATCAAGGATACAACCAACTCTTCAATGAAAGCAAGGAACCCCAGGTATGAAAAATCAAATGTTGTTTCTGATAAGATAAAGAAGCATTATCTTGTATTGACCCTCTCCTTCAGATTCTTTGGGAATCTAGCTTATTGATTGTAGTGCTTCAAGGCACCTCATCGGATAGAAAGGTGCTCTCTCGAATTTGGTAGAGATGGAAACAATTGTGGGATTATACTTGGAGCCGATGCCACCTATTCTGAAAAGGGTGTAGGATGTTATTCCTCAATTGAATGAGGGTAACTCGATTCATTTACAGAATCTCTTTTATGTACTTGATCGCAAGAAGAACCTGGTGTCCATTTTGGCAATGGAAGCTAAAGGTTTCAGGGCGACATTCATCAATGGAAAGGTACGTGTTTGAAAGAAGAATTTTCAAGGATGCTTTTACTCGTGGGATCAGGGTTGGCAATTTGTATCAAATTGCAGAAAGTCCATTGGGGACCATGTCAGTTGACACATAACATCGAAGGTCTGTGAGTTAGATGATGACAGGGATGCCTGAATTCAAAAGGAGCATGAAGGTACATGTCTGAGATGTATCGAAGGAAAATCTCACAAGACCATTCCCCTCATGTAGCGGGTCCTCAGGTTTGGAACAACCTGTGGGGTTTGAGATTCATCAGGAATCTCATGTATGCAGGTGGAAGAAAGCCCTCTATGGCTTGAAGCTAGCCAACCCGGATTTGATATGAGCGGATTGATAGTTGTTAGATGAAGCTGAGATTCACTAAGAGTGAAGTCGATCCAAACCATTGTTTAAAGGTTGTAGATGATAAACCTCTCATACCGACACCCTCTGAGGACGACGACCTATTTCTGACAGGTGCAGACCCTCTCACTTGCAGAAGTAAGAGGGAGTTGGATTCCGGATGTGGAATGGTAAACTGCAAGCCAGTGACTACCTCGAGGATCTTAACTTCAAAAGTATTATGGTGGTGATGACGGACCAGATTTGGGAAAATGCCTTTGAGTTTCATAAACTCATTTGCATTGATGTTCTTGGTGAACTTTCGTCCAGATATGTTTTGTAGTTAGCATGGTCAACTCATATTTGATTGAGCCTCACTGGATTGGTGTCAAGAATCTTTTGAAATATCTTCAGGGCACAATCTCTCATGGATTGAGATACACTGCCAGAAATATGAAGCTGCATGATTATTCGAATGCTGATTGTTCGAATGCTGATTGGGCAGGCAGTGTGGAGGATAACTAGAGCACTTCTCAGTGCTGGCTCTCTTTGGATTCTGCTTCGATATCATGGATGAGAAGGAAGCAGAAGTCGGTTGCTATAAGCACCGCCGAGACTGAATACATAGCTACGAGTATGATCTCGTGTGAAGCTGCCTAGTTGTAGAAGCTTTTTAGTGAGCTATTTGTACACATGATGAATAGCACTGCGATTCTCCATGACAACCAGGGGGGGATTCGATTGTTGAGGAATCTCGTATTCGATGATTTCTCCAACAGATAGACATCAGATACTACCTTATCTTGGATATGGTATGTCGATGAGCAAGGAGGCTCCATTGCATTGAGACTGATGTACATGTCACATACATTTTGTCAAAGCCCTGGGGAAAGGTCAAATCTGTGACTTTCCCAAATGACTTGGAGTTGTTGAGAGACCTTCTTATAAGGGTCCTGCATGTTGCATGCATTGAGCTCTGGGAGCTTTGGAGGGGGCTTGGGGTACTTACTGGAGCAACCCACGACCATAGGGCGACTCACCCTCCCCTAATGGTGCACTGTGTACAGGGTGAATGGCTCAACCTTCCCTTGTGATACCCTGTGGCGACTTTGGGACATGATGATTCGTTCTCCTGTGGGACAGGATGATTAGTTCTCTTGTCGAGGCATCCTACCCATGTAGTCTGGGATTCATGGGAAGTACCTCTCATCTGATCAATGAGCAAGGAAAGATCGAAAGTTTGTACACAAACACGTTGTTATGAATATGTTTGAATCTATTTTGCTTTTCTCTTTTGGTTTATCTCAAATACGTTTTCAGAGGCTATTGGATGTCATGGCCTTCCCTTTGAACAGGTCTTTTAGTTCATTAAGCAGACCTCAAACAATCTTGCATATGCACTTATTTATGAAGTTGGATGGCAAAACATGTGTGTCTAAAATAACGTTCAAAGACTAAGGAATTGAATTCATTTCTTTAGCATGTGACATTGTTAAATTTGGAAATTTTGTATGCTAAAGGCACTGTTGCTGGTTTTCTTGGAGTTCTTATATAGGACCTCAATTTCTCTGTCCTATATAAGTTCTCCGAGAATATAATTTGTCCCTATAAGCATTTGGTTTCTCTCAGAGAAACTAAAGTCCTATATAAGCACTCAAGAAAACAAGCATCCCATATAAGCATTTGGTTTTTCTCAGAGAAAATTGAGTCCTATATAAGCGCTCCAAGAAAATGACCATTGTATATAGGTGACAGGCTCTTGCAATGTTGTTAATTTTTGGTATGTTCTATGCTTAAGAGCAATTTACTTCAATTTCTTATTAGCCCAATATTAATTTCCAGTTTAGGAATCACATCAACATGATAGTAAAATGCATATAGAACATAAACATAAACAATGGAAGACAAGCCAAGACAAGAGGAAACAAGATGTGGCACCAGCCAGGGACAAACCCCAATGTGGGGAAACCCTTGATCAATTCTTCTTATAATCTTCAATAATTCAGTAGAGAGAGTGAGAGATAGTACAAATATACAAAACTGATATTTTATGATAGCAATAACAAACCCTAACCAACAAAGTCAAAGTTGGTCAAACAGGGCATATTTGACCTCCAATCAAGCTTAGCCAAAGCTCAGTCAACTCAACCTCCAACAACAAGAAGTATCAACCCAAAATAGTCCGAATATCCTAGTCAAACATTGGTCAACTGCAGTCAAGCTTGCGCCCAGCCCTAGCACAGTCAACACTGGTCAACGCAGGGTCAAAGTGGCTGTCCAGAACTGCGGCCTACCAAGGAGAGGCAACCTAACCCAATCTGCAATCAGAGAAGAGTCAACGCTGTCTAAATAGCCTTCCTGTAGCTTCGGTTAAACTCCGTCAACACAATCCTAAACATAAAATAGTCTCCTTCCTTTCACACGTGTGAGAGAAGCTGCTCCAGATATGCATACCCAAACAAGAGAGGAGAGAGAAGGATGTGAGGATGAGATGGTGAAATAATGGCATGAGGTCTCCTTTTATATGCAACATTGAGGTTAAGTTGGGGGTGAAATCACTGTTTTGCTCGCTGGCCGACCTTGACAAATTATCAATAATATAAATAAATTCATATCTCCATATTTACATGTCGGAATCGGGTGATCTTTAGATCAATCCTACACCTCTCAAAGAGATGAATCCAAAAAAAATATTAGTTGCCATAAATAAGGTGACCCATATGGAGTTTGGCCCTAGTTTCCAATTTTGATACTTCCTCTCTACTAGCGAGAACTCCATCTGCTAATCCATCTGTCAGTCGCTACTATCTCTACTATCAATGCACTGCTCTGGTCTGCTGAACCATGAAGAAGAAGAAGTGATCGAGAATGTATCATACCATTCTCTACTGACCTGAAGTCAGTCCCAGATAAAAGAGAGTGTCTCATACCACTCTTACTAACCCGAAGTCAGTTCCAATAAAGAGAGTGTGTCATACCACTCTTACTGACCTGAAGTCAGTTCCAATTGATCCCATATCAATATAATCCTAGCGTAGGGAGTATGGTAGTACACGACGCGTCTATCAGTAGTACTATGATCCCTATCCTCATTTCCCTGCTCATTGGCCAGATGAGAGGTACTTTCCATGAGTCCTAGACTGCATGGGTAGGATGTCTTAGCAAGAGAAGGATGAACCACTCATCTTGCCTACATGTCGCCACGGGTTATCAGAGGGGAAGGCTGAACCTCTCACTTTGTACACAACAAACCACTAGGGGAAGGCTGAACCACTCACCCTATGGTTGCTCATTGCTCCAAGAAGTACCCATTGCCCCCCGGAGCTCCCAAAGCTCAATGTCCATATCACACAGGATCCTCATAAGAGGGTCTCTCCACGAATCCTAGTCGTTTTCGGAAAGTCAAGAATTTGACCTTTCCCAGGGGCTTCATCAGAATGTTGGCGACCTAGTCATCAATCCCAATATGATGGAGCTTTATTGCTCCTCATTGTACCATATCCCGGATAAAGTGGTACCTGATATCAATGTGCTTGGAGCGATCATGAATTACGGGATTCTCTAATAATCGGATCCCACTCTGGTTGTCGCAGAGGATCGCTGTGGTATCCAACCATGTCCAAACAACTAACTGAAGAGCTTCCTCAACCAAACAGCTTCAGAGGAGGCCATACTCGTAGCTATGTATTCAGCCTCAACGGTGCTTAAAGCAACCGACTTCTGCTTCTTGCTCATCCAAGATATCAAAGCAGAACCCAAAGAGAAACAACACCCAGAGGTGCTCTTGCGATCCACCACACTGCCTGCCCAGTCAACATCAGAATAACCATGCAGCCTCACATCTCCGACAGTGTATCTCAGTGCATGAGTGATTGTGCCCTGAAGATATCTCAAAAGATTCTTGGCACCAAGCCAATGTGTGTGATGAGGCTCAACCATATATTGGTTCAATGTGTTAACTGCAAAACATATATCTAGACGAGAGTTCACCAAGAACATCAGTGCTCCTATCAGTTGACGATAGTCAAAAGCATTTCCCAATTCAGGTCGGGCAACACTACCGCATATCTTCTTAAAGTTAAGCTCCATCGGTGTAGTCACATGTTGTAATCCACCATCCCAAATCTTTCCCATACCTTCACAACATATTTTCCTTGAGATAGGAAAATTTCTCCTGAATTTTGCCAGACCTCCAACCCTAGGAAGTAGTGCATCAATCCTAGGTCCTTCATCTCAAATTCAGAAGCCAACTCCCTCTTACATTTGTGAATGAGAGGGTCTGCACCAATCAGAAAGAGGTCATGCACGTAAAGCACTAGTATGAGAGGTCTATCATCTTCAACCTTAAAGTAAAGGTTTGGATTGATTTCATTCCTAGTGAATCCCAACTTCAATCCTCTCATACCAAAGCCGGGGGTGCTTGCTTCAACCCATAGAGAGCTTTCTTCAACCTGCATACATGAGATTCCCGATCATGAATCTCAAACCCCTCGAGTTGTTCCACATAGACTTCCTTTTTAATCGACCCATGGAAGAAAGCGGTCTTGACATCCATCTGATGTAGGTTTCATCCTTGTGAGGCAGCAAGGGCTATGATCGAGTAGATGGTGGTGTATTGGGCAACAGGTGCAAATATCTCATTGTAATCTACACCTTCCTTTTGAGAGAAGCCTCGAGCAACAAAGCGAACCTTGTACTTTTTTGCACTCCCATCAGCTCCATGCTTGATTTTGTAAAGCCATTTAGAAGGGACAATCGATTTGTCTTGGGGTCTAGGGACCACATCCCAGACATCATTCTTCATAATGGACTCATATTCTTCATTCATAACATCCTTCCATACTTGATGCTTCACGACTTCTTCGAATGATGTAGGCTCATTTTGAATGATATTGCTCATAATGGTCAAGTATCCTTGATACCTAGTCGACTTCTTACTTTCACGAAAAGTCCCCCTTGGTGCAATATGTATCTCGGCATCTTCGAGAGTCTCCCTAAGCCATGAGGGCCTTTTCTTGGAGGAGGAGGGCTCTTGAGGGGTAGGATCAATAGGATCCATAGGTTCATCAACATCAGGCATCGATTTATATTCTTTTTCACCCTGCTTTCCAGTGTTAACTTCTTTATCCTTTCTTGGTATAAGAAGGTTGTCAACCTTGCTAAGAGCCTTATCTTCGTCAAAGGTGACATCATGACTTATCTCAACTTCCCTTTGATTAGCCACATAAATTCTATAGCCCTTAGAATTTTCGCTGTAGCCCACAAAGATTCCTTTCTTTCCAGATGCACCCAATTTGCTTCTTTTCTCTTTTGGCATATGAAAGTATACGAGACTTCCAAAAACTCTAAAATGAGAGACATCGGGTTTTTTACCAGTGAACATTTCTTTGGGAGTCTTGGAATCTAATGCTTGATGAGGGCATCGATTTGAACATACAAGGTGCTATACGTAGCTTTGTCCCATAGAAACTTCAGAAGCCTTTGACCATGAGGCATGGCACGAACAACTTCCATAATAGTACGGTTCTTCCTTTCAGCCACACCATTCTGCTCAGGAGTGTATGGTATTGTGGTCTCCCTCTTAATGCCAACTTCTTTGCAATAGTCATGGAATTCATTGGATTCATACTTGGTCCCATTATTGGTCCTCAATATCTTGATTCTCTTCTCGGATTGATTTTTGATCACGGATTTGAAGTGACGGAACCAGGTGAACACTTCATCCTTCTTTTTTAAGAAGTAGATCCAAGTTTTGCAAGAATAATCATCTGTAAAAGTGAAATAGTGTAAATATCCTCCCAAAGAGTTTATGGGTATCATACTAGATATGTCGAAGTGAACCAATTGCAATATATTTGTGATATTGCTATTACTTGAGGGGAATGGTCCCCTTGTAAGTTTTCCTTCGGCACATCCTGTACATTCACCTTCATGCTCTACTTTGAAATCGGGCATCCTTGTCACCATTTGTCTCATATCGGGTAGGGCCTTATAATGAAGGTGGGCAAACCTCCGGTGCCATATTTCAGATTGTAGAGATGTGTCGCAAGACATGGCCCCCAATGGACTTCCTCCAACTTGATACAAAGTGTCAACCCAGGACCCAAGAGTAAAAGCATCTTTAAGATTCCTTTTCCAAACACGTACCTTTCCATCGATGAATGCCACCTTGTAACCATTGTCTTCCATTTGCCGAAATGGACACTAGGTTTTTCTTGAGATCAGGTACATATAGAACTTCTTGTAAATGAATCATGTTACCCTAATTCAATTGAAGGGTAACATTCCCTACACCTTTTACGGGATAGGTGGCATTGTCTCCAAGAATAATCTCCAAGTTTATCTCCTTCTCTATCAAATTAGAGAGAGCTTCCTTCTATCCGGTGAAGTGCCTTGAAGCACCATTATCAATAAGCCAATTCCCCAAAGTGTTTGGAGGAGAGGTAGTGGAGAGGGCCGATATAAGATAATACTCCTTTTGCTTATTGTTAACAACATTTGATTCTTCATACCTGGAGTTCCTAGCTTTCTTGGAGGGTTGACCATTTCCATGATGTCCCACATTCCTTTTTCCTTTGCCATTGAACCTGCCATTCCTTTGATTGTTGTTGTTGAAGTTGCCCCTGGAGTGATTGTGATCATCATCATGTGATGTGTCCCTTCTATTTGGACACTCCCTCGCATAGTGGCCAAACTTATTGCAAACAAAGCACTTGCCCTTCCTTCCACCCTTAGATCCCGAATTTCCATTGAAATGACCTTTAGACCCTGCATTATTTCTCCTTTTGGCATGAGCGGAGAAAGCAGTGGGGTTGCCTCTATTAGAAGGCATTTCTTGCTCCACCATTCGTGTTTCTTCTTGAATGCATCTTGACATCAATTCTTCAAATCCCGAAATTCGATCATTATTGAGAATAGTGGTTCTAAATATATACCACTTGGGTGGGAGCCCTCCAAGGGTAGTGATAGTAAGTTCCCTGTCAGGAATGACTTCTCTAATCGATAGAAGATCATTCTTGACCTTAGTGATCCTTAAGAAGTAGGATTGAATATCCTTGTCCTTGCCCTTCTTAATATCCTTCAACTTATTTTTGAGGAACAAAAATTTGATTTGCATCACTAACCTTGAACATGCTTATCAATCTGTCGTAGATCTCCATGGAGGTGTTGAAATCAGACATGTAGGCCACCAGACGCTTGTCAATGGAATCTCTGATAATCTTCTTCGCTTTAACTTCAGCTTTAGTGTACTTGTTCTTTGTAGCAGCCGGTGCATTTGATGGAGGCTTAGGGATTTTACCCTTCAGATAGTCCAACGCTTCTTGTTCTTCCAATGTCAGATTAAGAGACGTCTTCCATCTGTGATAGTCAGACTTTTCACGGAGCTTGTCTCTAGCTGGGAAGTGGGATGAGGAACCCATTGAGCCTTTTTGTCCTTTCCAACTGTCTTCGATGATTTCTCTTTCACCCTTGCTTGCGCTTTGTCTTCACCTCAACTTTGATACTATGTTAATTTTTGGTATGTTCTATGCTTAAGAGCAATTTACTTCAATTTCTTATTAGCCCAATAAAAATTTCCAGCTTAGCAATCACATTAGCATGATAGTAAAATGCAGATAGAACATAAACATAAACAGTGGAAGACAAGCCAAGACAAGAGGACACAAGGTGTGGCACCAGCCAGGGACAAACCCCAATGTGGGGAAACCCTTGATAAATTCTTATAATCTTCAATAGTTCAACAGAGAGAGAGATAGTACAAATATACAAAACTGATATTTTATGACAACAACAACAAACCCTAACCAGCAAAGTCAAAGTTGGTCAAACATGTCAGATTTGACCTCCAATCAAGCTTGGTCAAAGCTCAGTCAACTCGGCCTCCAACAACAAGAAGTATTAGCCCAAAACAATCCAAAAGTCCCAGTCAAACATTGGTCAACTGCAGTCAAGCCTGCGGCCAGCCCTAGCACAGTGAACGCTGGTGAACACAATGTCAAAGTGGTTGTCCAACATTGCGGCTTGCCAAGGAGAGGTAGCGTAACCCAATCCGCAATCAAAGAAGGGTCAACACTGTCCAAATAGCCTTCCTACATCTTTGGTCAAACTCGGTCAACGCAGCCCTAAACAGAAACCGGTCTCCTTCCTTTCGCACATGTGAGAGAAGCTACTCCAGATATGCGTACCCAAACAAGAGAGGAGAGAGAAGGATGTGAGGATGAGATGGTGAAATAATGCCATGAGGTCTCCTCCTTTTATATGCACCATTGATGTTAAGTTGGGGGTGAAAATCACTGTTTTGCTTGCTGGCCGACCTTGACAAATTGTCAATAATATAAATAAATTCATATCTCAATATATACATGTCGGAATCGGATGATCTTTAGATCAATCCTACACCTCTCGGAGAGAGGAATCCAAGAAAAATATCAGCTGCCATAAATAAGGTGACCCATATGGAGTTTGGCCCTAGTTGTCCTTATCCCATGTAGGGTTCTCTCCAAGCGAGTGGATCCTCCATGGGGCTTCAGTGAAGAGTGTCCACCAAACATTTAAGAGAACTCCAATGCCTAAAGGAGGAATACTAAGCCAACAACTATATAATGTCAAGCATCCATTGACGAAGCTACACACGTGCAAATCTATCAAGGACTATCTCTCATGTGCCAATTCATCTCGGACCATCCGGGGGTTGAACATACTCCATGTAAAATCATTTTTCTGCACAAATTCAAAAGGCTGAAAGTTTGTACACAAACACATTGTTATGAATATGTTTGAATACATTTTGCTTTTCTCTTTTGGTTTCTCTCAAATACACTCCGTTTTCATTTACGTTTTCAGAAGCTATCGGATGTCACGGCCTTCTGTTAAAATTGGCAACTAGGGCCAAACTCCATGTGGGTTTTCTTATTTATGGCAGCTGATATTTTTCTTGGATTCCTCTTATCGAGAGGTGTAGGATTGATCTAAAGATCATCCAATTCCGACATGTATTCATGGAGATATGAATTTATTTGTGTTATGTGACAATTCGTCAAGGTCGGCCAGCAACCAAATTACCCTAACCTATCCTCAATGTTTTATTATAAATAGAAGAGGACTTCAAGTCATTTCGTATACACTCATCTCTTGTGATCTCTCTCTTCATTTGTTTGGGTTTTGGTGAAAGAGAGATCTAGAGGGAGCCCTAATCACAGTCATGGAGAAGTCTTATACACTGCCCTAAAGAGATCAAATCACAGTCATGAACGATATGCTGCCCTAATGAAGATCAAGCTTCAGTTGTGAAGGAGACCTATATGTTGTCCAAGTAGGGTCACCTAACTGCAGTCCTAGGAGGGGACTTCTAGACGCAGAGAAAGGAGGGTCAAGCCATGCCCTATCCGCAGAGAATAGAAGGGTTCTTTACACAGCTAGCTGCAATCCTAATGGGAGGAATCTAGCCTTACCCTAGCTGCAGGTAATGGAGAGATCTGGCCACAATCCTAGATGGGAGCTCTAGCCCTAGACACAGTAAAAGGGAGCTTCAATAAGCAGCTTAAAGGTCCCCTAATCTGCAGTCTAATCTGCAGTCTAAAATGCAGTCAAAAGGCCCTAATCGGCAGTCTCAAGAGGCTTCTATCTGCCCTAGCCGCAGTCAAAGGGAAGGATACTATATGCAGTTAAGAAGGCTTCATATCTGCTGTCAAGAAGAACTCTAACCACAGTTAAGGAAGGCCCTTATTCACTGTTAAGAGAGACACTTAGCCACAACGAAAGGAGTCCTATTGCAGCATAAATTACTATAGGTGACAATGTTATATTAAAGGCTATGACTAGGCATGTGTTAAGGATTTACTTGGGGCTGTTGGAAGAATCTGAAGCTACAACTAGCTGCTTTGCTAGGCTGCAAGCCATAGCAAGCAACTAAGGCGGTTCCAAGGCAGTGTTACAGTATACATTGAGTACAGGTGGCAGCATGGATTAGGAGAAACTCTCCTAGGTGGACTGCAGCCCTTGAAGGGCTTAGTTGTCTAACAACTTGGAAGGTTAAAGGGCTTCTTCTTGTGCCCTAACTATAATTGTAGGATGTAGGTGCTGCAAGCTATCAGTTGAATGTTGCAGCTGTAAGGAGGATTACTGGATTCATGATCTACCAAAAGGGGAAATGCAACATCACTCTTATTGAATGTTGCTAGGGTTGCATCTTAGATGAGTCACCATTAGCAGAATGATGGACTTACTGCTGCTGTCATAAAATCTCAGATTTGTATATTTGTACTATCTCTCTCTCTGCTGAACTATTGAAGAATATAAGAAGAATTGATCAAGGGTTTCCCCACATTGGGGTTTGTCCCTGGCTGGTGCTACATCTTGTGTGTCCTCTTGTCGTGGCTTGTCTTCTGCTGTTTATGTTTATGTTCTATCTGCACTTTACTATCATGCTGATGTGATTGCTAATCTGAATATTGTTATTGGGCTAATATAAAAAATTGAAGTAAATTGCTCTAAGCATAGAACATACCTAAAATTAACACCTTCCCTTTGAACAGGTCTTTTAGTTCATTAAGCAGACCTCAAACAATCTTGCATATGCACTTATTTATAAGTTGGATGGCGAAAGATGTGTGTCTGAAATAACGTTCAAAGACTGAGAAATTGAATTCATTTCTTTAGCATGCGACATTGTTAAATTTGGAAATTTTGTATGCTAAAGGCAATGTTGCTGGTTTTCTTGGAGTTCTTATATCGGACTTCAATTTCTCTGTCCTATATAAGCTCTCCAAGAATATAATTTGTCCCTATAAGCATCTGGTTTCTGTCAGAGAATCTAAACTCCTATAAGCACTCAAGAAAACAAGCATCCCATATAAGCATTTGGTTTTTCTCAGAGAAAATTGAGTCCTATATAAGCAGTCCAAGAAAATGATCATTGTATATAGGTGACATGCTCCTGCAATGTACTCATATAAGCCTTTAATATCAATCCAGGGTTGTTTTACTTACAAAACACTCAGCAAAATATATGCATTCCGGGCTTCATTCATTCCATAACTTGAGATGGCGAGAGAACTATATATAGTTATTTACAAATAATTACATTTATTTACAAAAGAAACTGTACAAACCATTGCAGTTGAAATTCTGAATTAGTTCCTACTTAAATTCAAAAGTAAAACGCTTGAAAGCTTTTCCAAGTAATTAAATAAAACTAACTACAACAATACTAACTAATAGGAAAGAAAATTGACTATCAGCAATGAAACTAATGTATTTTGCGGCAATGTTAACTATTTGTTGTGCTGAAAATAAATAAATCCAACTAAAGTGCTGTTACAAAAACAGAATATGACTAAATAAAAGTAAAATGCAAAAGAACAAGAAATAGAGTATGCTGCTGAAAAAGAACACTGTGAAGCTGAAATAAATATAGAAAATGATTTCTTGCATTAATAAAGTGGATGAAATATGTCCTAAATACAAAGATAAGTAAATGTGTACAATGGAAAATATATACAGTAAAAGAAATTAATTCACAGGAATATGTAGGAAATGAATTCAATTCAGCAGTCATTGAAGCTCTTATTTTTTGTACTTTGAAGTCCATTAATTTATTTTGCTCACCTGTGACTGAATTTTTGCTCCATATATATTTATTAAAAGTACAAAGTCATCAATATATGCATTATTTGCACCTGAAACTGCACCTCGAAAAAATGGTAGAAATTTAAACCAAATTGATAAATTTCAGCTACAAACTTTAGAAGAAATTTGCCTTATATAATCAGTACATATCCTCTTCTTTTGGACTGGTGCATATCAGTCAGGGGGAAATCTGTCCTTGTACTTTCTATGCACTGACTTTTATCTTTAAATGTGAAAAAAATCAAGTTACAGTGACAGCACAAGGAATCTGTATTTGACAGTTACAAAACTGCCAAAGAAAATTCGAAAAATAGTTAAAATTTGACAGGTAGAAATTCACTTAAGAAGCAGCTGCTAGAAGTGGGAATGATTATAAGGAAGAGATGCCTGTAGATGATTTAATATAAGTGAAAATACATGGCAAAAACAATGTTTCAGGTTTGCAATTTAAAATAAGAGATTAGCAAGATGGAAAAGCTGAAAATCAAGCATAAGACATCTTTATTGTGCATTAATCAAAGAATTGGTTGCATTGCAGAGACCAAACACAAAACCAATCTGCTAGATTAGAAAACTTGTTTAGAAATGTGTGTTTGTGCACGCGTGTGTGTGAGAGAGAGAGAGGAAAATCGTGCCAATACTCAGAGAAGATTGCCTTTCGATCTAACCTTCTTAGATTTGAAGAGCTTCCACCTTTTTGGTGATGTATGAGTGATGATCTGGAAGCGCTTCTAGGGTTTCGGTCTTTCTTCCTGCTTCCTTCTTGAAGATAATTTCAAGATTCTTGCTAGAGTATATTTCTTCAATCTAGGGTTTGGTAGATCTCAATTTCTTGCTAGGTATTCTTTGACTTGCTTTGATCCTTCTTTGAAGCTCGATTCTCGTGTGTCTACTTGGTTGAATGCCTCTTCTTGACTTCAACACCTAAGCTCTGATACCATGTTGAAAAATCTAGGGCATGAGTAGTTAAAAAATTTCTCTGCTTGATAATTGCTTGTGATATACTTTTAGTTCTTAGCTTATAGTCTTTTCTTTTTTATGTTATTATTGTGTTCTTTTCATCGAGACAATTACCAATATGCACAATAAAAGACAAGTGACACAGTATGTAGGCTTGTCAGCTAGGAAAATCTGATCAAAATTTTTCTACTAGATCTTCAATTGATGAGTACCAAGACCATGACAAAGACCCTTGACTCTAGTATCCTCCTAAGAACCTTGTCACAAACTTTGATGCTCTGCCTCTTCCTTATCTCGACTTATTTCTTGATCTCGAACTGCTCTCCTCAACGCCTTCTAGAGAAACTCTGTCTCTATCCTTCAAATTGGCTTCTCCTTGACTTCCTATAGGGAAACTCGGTCTTTATGATCTTGCTAGCTTCCTCTAGAGAATCTCGGTCTCTAGATCTCTATCTCGGTTACCTAGAACAAGTACCCCAGAAGAATCCTTTCTTTGCTGCCCCAGAAGAATCCGTCCTTTGCTATCTCGTAAGAAACTTTACTTCGCTGACCTAGAAGAATCTCCTTCACTGCCCCATAAGAAACCTTGTTAATTTTAGATAACAATGGCATGTTCTATGCTTAAGAGCAATTTACTTCACTTTTTCTTATTAGCCCAATATCAATTTCCAGATTAGCAATCACAGTAACATGACAGTGAATGCAGATAGAACATAAATAAAAAGCAAAAGACAAGCCAAGACAAGAGGACACAATATTTGGCGCATGTCAGGGAAAAACCCCAATGTGGGGAAACCCTTTGATCAAGTCTTCTTATTATTCTTCAAAATGTCAACAAAGAGAGTACAATATACAAAATTCACTTGCCCAAACATAGTCAAATATGTCCAGTAAAATTGTGGTCAATAGGATGCCCTAAGTAGAAAGTCAACGCTGGTCAACTTAGCAGAATTACTCCTCCAAATTAGCTCAGTCAAACCTAGTCAACTCAACCTCCAAGAATAATCCGAATTAGCCCAAAATAGTCTAGAAAGTCAGTCAAACTTGGTCAACATAGAGTCAAACCTGCAGTAAACACTAGTCAAACAATGCAGAAAGCCTCGAAATTTGTGCTAAGAAATGCGGCCTTGCCAAAACAGAATTCTTCCCAAGAAAAATGTAATCAAACAAGGTTAACTGCTGCTCGGTCAACGATGGTCAAACTTGCTGCAACTTGGTCAACGCAGAAAACAAGAAATTTACAGTTAGACCTTCACACGTGTGGAGGACAGAAGTTGCCTAGAAATCCGTATGACCCAACCAGATGAGGAGAGAGAGAGATATGTGAGTGATGATGGGTGTCTAAATGAGGTAGATACTTCTATTTATATGCAACGTTGAGGATGAAAAGACATGACTTTTGGGCTTCTAAGTCTACATTAGTTTGCTGGCTGACCTTGACAATTTGTCCATAAAAGAAATAAATTCATAATTCCATTTGTACATGTCAGAATGAGATGATCTTTAGATCAATCCTACACCTCTTGGAAAGAGGAATCCAATAAAAATATCAATGTCATCATATGAGTTGTCTAAGGTGGAGTTTGGCCCTAGTTGCCAATTTTAACACTCCCTCTCAACTAGGGAGAACTCCACCTGCCAAATCATCCATCAATCTGTACCATCTCTGACATCCCTGTTATATTTTGCTCTGCTGAACCATGAAGAAATAATGAAGAAGAAATGATCGAGAGTGTGTCATACCACTCTCCACTGGCCCAAAGTCAGTCTCCAATGATTGAGAGTGTATCATACTACTTTCCATTGACTGCAGATCAATATCAAACATCCTAGCATAGGGAGTATAGTAGTACACGATGTGTCCATTGGTAGTACTATGGTCCCTATCCCCATTTCCCTAATCATTGGCCAGATGAGAGGTACTTCCCATGAGTCTCGGACTGCATGGGTAGGATGTATTGGCAAGAGAAGGTGAACCACTCATCCTGCTCATATGCCATAGGAGAAGGTGAACCACTCATCCTATGCATATTTCAACCATCATGGGGTATCACAGGGGAAGGTGAACCACTCACCTTGTACACAACGCACCACTAGGGGAAGGTGAACCACTCACCCTATGGTCACTCATTGCTCTAAGAAGTACCCCAAGCCACTCGGAGTTCCCAGAGCTCAATATCCAACTCAAATGTAACCCTCATAAGAGGGTCTCTCCACGACTCCAAGTTGTTCACAGAAGGTTAAGAATTTGACCTTCCCCAAGGGCTTCGTAAGAATATCTGCGACCTGATCATCAGTCCCAATGTGATGGAGACTTATTGCTCCCCATTGTATCATATCCCAGATAAAGTGGTACCTAATATCAATATGCTTGGAGTGGTCATGAAACATGGGATTTTCAGAAAGACAAATCCCACTTTGGTTGTCGTAGAAGATCATGGTGGTATCCGACACATGTCCAAGTAGCTCATTAAAGAGCTTCCTCAACCAAACAACTTCACAGGAGACCATATTAGCAGCGATATATTCGGCCGTGGCAGTGCTTAAAGCAACTGATTTCTGCTTCCTGCTCATCTAGGATATTGAAGTAGAACCTAGAGAGAAGCAACATCCCGATGTGCTCTTACGATCCACCACACTGTTAGCCCAATCAATGTCAGAATAACCATGGAGCCTCACATTCACAATAGTGTATCTTAGTCCATAGGTGATTGTGCCCTGAAGATACCTCAGAAGATTCTTGGCAGCAATCCAATGTATGTGATGAGGCTTGACCATAAATTGACTCAATGTATTCACTACAAAGCATATGTCTGCACGAGAGTTCACCAAGAACATCATGCCCCCCACAAGTTGACGATACTCAGAGGGATTTCCCAAATCGGGCCCAACAACACTTCCGCATAACTTCTTGAAGTTAAGTTCCATCTGAGTAGTCATGGACTTACAATCCACCATCCCAAATATTTCAAGAAGCCTCACAATGTATTTCCTTGAGAAAGGAAACTCTCACCTGGCTTTTGCCAGACTTCCAATCTTAGGAAATAATGCATTAGTCCTAGGTCCTTCATCTCGAACTCAGAAGCCAACTCCCTCTTGCATTGATGAATGAGAGGGTTTGCACTTGTCAGAAAGAGATCATCCACATAAAGTACCAAGATGAGAGGTCTATCATTCTCAACCTTAAAATAAAGGTTCGGATCAACTTCACTTGTAAAACCTAGCTTCATCAGATAGCTGTCGATCCTCTCATACCAAGCTCGGGGAGCTTGCTTCAATCCATAAAGGGCTTTCTTCAACTCGCATACATGTGTCTGAAGATCTTGAACTTCGAACCCCTCAGTTTGTTCTACATAGACTTCCTCCTTAATTGAACCATGCAAGAAGGCGATTTTGACATCCATCTGGTGTAGATTTCATCCTTGCGAGGCAATAAGGGCTATAATTGAACAAATGGTGGTATGTAGAGCAACCGGAGCAAATATCTCATCGTAGTCCACACCTTCCTTTTTAGAGAAGCCTCGAGCAACAAACATGGCCTTGGACTTTTTAGCACTTCCATCATCTCCATGCTTGATCTTGTAGAGCCATTTCGAGGTGACAACAAATTTGTCCTTGGGTCTATGGATCACATCCCAGACATCATTCTTCATAATTGGTTCATACTCTTCGTTCATAGCATCCTTCCAAACTTGGTGCTTCACAGCTTCTTCAAATGTGCAAGGCTCAGATTGAACAATGGTGCTCATGGTAGCTAAGCACCCTTGGTACCTATTCGACTTCTTACTTTCACGAAAAGTTCCCCTCGGAGAAATATGATTCTCGACATCTTTGAGAGTTTCCCTAAACCATGAGGGTCTCCTTTTTGAGGAGGAGGGCTGATGAGGAGGTGGATCAATGGGATCCATCGGTCCTTCAACATTGGGCATCAGCTCATCTTGCGGTTCTCCCTGCTTTCCTGTTAATTTTAGGTATGTTCTATGCTTAGAGCAATTTATTTCAATTTTTATAGTTGGCTCAATATCTTTTCCAGATTAGCAATCACATCAACATAATAGAAAATCGCAGATAGAACATAAACGTAAATCGCAGAAGACAAGACAAGCCAAGAGGACACAAGATGTGGCGCTAGCCAGGGACAAACCCCAATGTGGGGAAATCCTTGATCAATTCTTCTTATATGTTCTTCAAGAGTTCAAGAGTTCAAGAGTTCAAGAGAGAGAGAGAGAGAGAGTGTTGGGTCCCCATAATACTAGTGATTACCCCATTACTATTGTAGTTGTACCCCTTACTAATATTGTTGTGCCCCTATTGTGCCCATATTGTTACTATTGTGCCCCATAGAAGCCCACTATTGTTATTATTGTGCCCTTACATTATTATTGTTATGTAGGCTCTGATTATGTTATGACCCCTTAGACTCCTATATATAGAGGAGGTCTTTTCATTTGAATCATCCAAGAATTGCTCATTTATGTAATGTAAAGGAGGTTGCCCCCTCGAAGAGGCTGAAATCTAAGGCGTTGATCTATCTTTTCTTGAGCTGGTTCATAACATTTGGTATCAAAGCTTTGGATTTTAGGGTTTCGCTGCTCCAAACAGGTCATCGTGGCATTTTCGCTATAACTTTTTTTCTGCGTCGTTTCAGAAGTTGAAAAAAAAACCCATTTGAAAAGACATCACGCTAAATCTCCGGTTCGAATTTCAGAGGATTTTGCGCTATAACTGCGGAGATATGATCTGAGGAAGTTGGTCTTTTTGCAGACTCTTGAATTACATTCCAAACAGGTGACTTGGGGAAAATCGTCACAATTTTTTCTTTGAGCATTGGATTGAAATTTCGTAAAAAGGTACAGAAAGCAGACGGACTGTAGTTTCTTTTATATATTTTTCAGATCCAGAAGTCGAAACAGTGACTCGTGGAACGTCGTACAAGTTCGCTCTACTGAATTAGTCTATAATCAGGTCACTGTGGGAGATTTGGCATAACTCTTCATTGGAGAATTCAATTGGGGTCAGACTGGTGGCATTGGAAAGAGGACACAGAGAGCTACTGCAGGTCGCAATTTCAGAACTGGATGATCCGAAATTACAGAGATACATCAGAGGCAATATCGAGCTCCTACAAAGTGAAAAAAGGTGTGTATATTTTTTAAAATGTTTGCTTAAGCTGGGTTTGAAAATTTATTTTGAAGGAATTCAAAGGGCAAAGTGAAGCATTATTATCAGTAATTGATGCCCCGAAGAAAGAAAATGGAAACACCTAGTAGGTGACCTAAAAGCTCTAGCATGACTCATGAAGAAGAGGAAGAAATGCCACATGATATATCAAAATTACGAGACCAAGTGCAACAAGTGTCACTTGCACAAAAATGAACAAAATCTAAGATGGATTGTTTAAAGAAAGGTGTAGAAGCTAAGATGAATGAAGTGGAAGCTAAGATGGATGATTTGAAGATAGATTTGAAAATAGACATGGAAGAATTGAAGATAAATATGAATAAGTTGCTACAAGAAAGGGTCACTAAGGGTGAAAGGGTAGTAAAGGAAACTCATGATGAGAACAAAAGAAATGTTAATCATGATTCCATAGACTCTAATGTTGGATCGAAGACCCACCATATTCCAAAAATCGATATGAGGAAGTTTGATGGCAAGGATCTCGCAACATGGATATTACAGATGGAGCAATTTTTCGATCTCAATAATGTGCAAAACACACAAAAGGTACGTATTGCAACTTTATATTGGGAACCAAATCAGTTTGTATGGTATCAATGGATTTGCTCTCGTAAACAATTTATCACTTAGGCAATTTTTACGGAAGAATTGATAGCACATTATGAGGATACAAAAAGCAACACTTTTTTTAGCCAATTAATAAGTCTCAAACAAAAGGGTTCAATAATGGAGCACATTGAGGAGTTCCAAAAATTAAACATAAGGGTAAAAGATATTCCAGAGGAGAATAGGATTGATGTGTTCAGAGGTCCTTAAAGGATAATATCCAACATGATGTTCACCTTTCGGAACCTGATTCATTAGAGAGGCATTCAGGTTAGCAAGAAAAATGGAAAGCAAAATTATGGCAACCAGGAAGCATACCACTCACAACTATAAAGACGAAAGTGGTGTTGCCGCTAATCTTCCACAACCTATAAGGTTGACACCACAACAATTGGAAGAAAAAAGAGCAAAAGGGCTTTGTTACAGTTGTGATAGAAAATACACTAAAGGTCATAAGTGTGCTGAGAACAAATTATTCTACATAGATTGTGAAGAGGAAGAAGAAAAGAAGCAAGAAATGTAAAAAGAAGAGGATATACTCCAGGAACAAAGCCTAAATGAAGAACAAATGAATCCGACCATATCTTGTAATGCATTGGCGGGAATTACCACTCCTCAAACCATCAAGATAGAAGGACAAATCAAGAAGAAAAAGGTAATAATGTTCATTGATTCAGGAAGTACTCACAATTTTATTCATTGTAAGGTAGCAAAAGAATTGAATTGCTTCTTATATCCAGCACCAGAGTTTCAAGTGATGGTTGCAAATGGAGGAGCAATAAATTTTTCTGGAAAGTGCCATAATATCAAGCTATCCATGGGAGAATATGTATTGACTAGCCCAATGCTTTCCATTCCAATGGGAGGTGCTAACATTGTATTAGGAGTCCAATGGCTACAATCCTTGGGTGCAATAGCTTTTAATTTTCAAGAACTTTTCATGAAATTTTCTGTGGAAGGAAAGGAAGTTGAATTAAGGGGTATTGCAAGGAAACCGAGAAAGATAATCAGCTCTAATGGTATGACAAAGCTTCTAAAAAAGGAACGAAAAGGTGTAATTGCACAATTATGTTCGCTAGATGTTTCCACATTGGAATCATCTATTTCTCCAAATCTCCAAATAGTCTTGGAAAATAATTCAAAGGTATTTGAGACTCCCAAAGGTCTCCCACCTATTCATGATCATGATCATGTGATTCATCTGATTCCAAGAAGTGTTCCTCCAAACATCAGGCCGTACAGATATCCCTATGTCCAAAAGAGTGAAATTGAACGTACTGTTGCAGAAATTCTAGAGGTTGGTATAATTCAACTGATTCAAAGTTCCTTCTCTGCTCCAGTAGTATTGGTGCACAAGAAGGATGGATCATGGTGCATGTGTCTAGATTATAGGGAGCTCAGCAAGCTCACTATTAAAGATAAGTTTCCCATTCCTGTCATTGATGAATTATTGGATGAATTGCATGGATCAATTTACTAGACCAAGTTGGATGTTCATTCAGGATAACATCAAATCAGAATGAATATTGAAGACATTCTGAAAACACCATTTAGAACTCATGAGGGTCATTATGAATTTTTGGTCATGCCTTTTGGCCTTACCAATGCACCCTCAACATTTCAAGGTTTGATGAATTCAATTTTCAACCATTCCTTAGAAAATTTGTGTTAGTATTTTTTGATGATATACTAATCTACAACAAGTATTGGAAGGATCATGTTGAATATGTTGACAGGGTGCTACAACTATTGGAGGAGAAACAATTATATGCAAAAAGATCCAAATGTTTCTTGGAGTACAAGAGGTGGAATATCTGGGTCATATTGTATCTCATGAAGGAGTTAAGGTAGACCCTAGCAAAATTAAAGCCATTAAGGAATGGAGAATCCCCACATCCATAAAGCATCTGCGCGGATTTCTCGGGTTGACAGGGTATTATCGCAAGTTTGTTAAGAATTATGGGAGAATAGCAGCACCTCTAACAACACTATTGAAGAAAGATGCATTTTTCATGGACTCTAGAAGCAACAAAGGCCTTCGAACATCTTAAAGAGGCAATGTGCCAAGCACTTGTCTTAGCTAC
>APFE030994498.1:36942-163273 GCA_000404065.3 Pinus taeda
TGTAGGTGATTGGGTATTCCTACGGCTACAACCATATAAGCAAATTTCCCTCAAGCAAGTTAAGAAGGATAATAAATTATCACCAAAGTATTATGCTCCATACAAGGTGTTGCAAAAGATTGGTACTATGGCATACAAATTAGAGCATCCTGCAGCTTCTCGATTGCACCCAGTTTTCCATGTTTCATGTTTAAAGAAGGTTATAGGAAATAAGTTTCGAGTTCAAACAATATTTGCAAAACTTGACGAGAAAGGAAAAATTATATTGGAACCAGAAGTAGTCACAGAAACAAGAACTCGACAGTTATGAAATCGATCAATTTCAGAGTATCTTATCAAGTGGAAGAACTTATTTGCTGAAGATTCCACATGGGAGGATGAGAATTTTATACAGAAGCATCCAGAACTACTCAAGCATTGAGTACAACACTTTTTTGAAGGAACAAGCTTGGGTCCCTATAATACTAGTGATTACCCCATTACTATTGTAGTTTTACCCCTTATTAATATTTTTGTGCCCCTATTGTACCCATATTGTTATTACTGTGCCCCATAAAATCCCTCTATTGTTATTTTTGTCGCTTTATATTATTATTGTTAGGTTGGCTGGGTTATATTGTGACTCCTTAGACTCTTGTATATAGAAAGGAGGTTTTGTCATTTCAATCATCCAAGAATTGTTCATTTATGTAATGTAAAGGAGGTTTCCCCCTCAAAGAGGCTAAATTCTAAGCCATTGATTTATACTTTCTATCTCTTCTTGAGCTGGTTTCATAACATTTAGCTACTCTAAGATTGGACCCGCAAGACTTAGCCCAATTCCACCAATACAAAAAGAAAATGTTACAAAAGGTCCCTTTGGATCTTTTAGAGATCCCTCAGCCAAATGTTCAAAATAAAAATAGCTCAATTCAACGCTCAGAAAAGGGCTCAGAACCTAGTTATGAGCATAATGCAGAGGACAAATTAGAACAAGGTTCAAAACAAACTCCACAACAAAAATTGGCACAAAGTTCAGAACATAACTAAAAGGATGTCTCACAAAAGATCCTAGAGAAGAGCCCAGAGCACAACCCATAGAAGAGTCCAAAAAAGGACACTAAGAAGGAATATATAAACGTATCAAAGGAGAAAGAAGTGGAATATGTTTCCACTAAAGTTCATACAAATGAATACCCTATGAAAAATCAAATTGATGAGGCATGGCAACATTTTGACCAACAGCTAATAGGACAATAAGGTGAAAAAGATGTTGAAGTGGAAACAAAATTTAACACACCTCAGAACATTGGACAAAGCTCAGTCACTGGAATGACTACTAACAAATTTCTTACCACATAAAAAGTTGATATCATCCTGGTCTTCCCTTCAACTGAAATCATTCTCATAGTGGAGGAAATCCATCCTCTTGATGTCTATTATAGTCCCAAGCATCAGGCTATCATAAAAAGATAGAGGAAAAGGGAGAAAAAGAAGCATCATTAGCACTAACTCTTGATATCAAACCCATGGATGTAGTATGGAAGGACGCCCCCATAGATGCTTCAGACAATTTGACAAAACTATTATAGTTTGTAGGTGCTTATGCATCTGCTACTATGGACAAGGCATTGGAAGTCAAACAATTGGTAAGGAAGAAAGAATAAAGAATAAAATAGCTAGAGAGTAATTGGTAGAAGAGAGCCAAAATTTTGACCATCAAATGCATGCACAAATGGGCCAATTACAACACAACTTTGACCAATTAAAAATCCAGTATCAAGCAGAAATAAGTGCCAAAGATAGTTAAATAAAACAACTATAGTTTTCTATGGATAAGTTGAAAGATAATCCTAAGGTTGAGGATTTTATAAAAGAAGCATTAGAGCTCAATTATTTATTATCAAAGAAACATGCGACATTATGTCAGAAGCTATCAGTCATCAATCCAATGTGCAAGCAAAGTGATTCACTAATGAATAAAGCATCTGATCTAAGGATCAACTTTAATGAGATTGATGATAATATTTTAGGATACATAACATGGCGGGATACTCCAGAGGGCAGAGCAGTAGATCTTCCTAGGATAGAGGAATCTCGTAAAGGCATCCTCTTTACCGATTGTGATATTTAGAAAAAGCAAGTAGAAAGAGTAGTTTCAAGAGTGATTGATGATACAAATAATATCATTGAAACCATCAATGATAATTTTCACAATACTAATTTGATATAGGAATTACCAACTGGAAGTCTCCCTGATATCAGAGCCCTAGAAACACACTGGAAAGAAACTTTCAAAGCGAGGGAAGAGCCAATTAAACAGCAAACAAAACTTGACTGGGAAGTATATTGGAGATATCTGGTGAAGCCACATAGTTAGTGGCTAATGCTACATTTCCTTGTTGACTCATCAATGCACATGATCCCTACTCTTTCAGATGTAGTATATACAAGACAGTTGTGCATGAGGATAGGATAGCCTCTTGAAGTCAAGCCAATGATGGATATCTATGAGCTCAGGCAACGAATTATCCCAATAAACATTGTTACATGTTGGATCTTGTTATTTCAATCATTTTTGCTTTATGTAATGATGTCACCTATTTTAAGGAGAGTTGTTTAAACCTCCTCAGAACTTTCATGTAATATCTATTTTTGTACTTTATTTTTATCATTTTTACGTCTTTGAAGAAAGGGTCCCCAATTTTATAAAGAAACACTTTAAAATCTTGCACTTATGTACTTTTAAAGCTTATCTTAGTAAAATGATTGGATCATAATCGTGAATTTTTGTGAAGAAGGTTATTGGAAGATTGCACTTTTTTACTTTTGGAAACCATCTTAATGAAAAAGACTAGAATGGATCTATTTACTTCATGAGTAGATTTATATGCATCTAGTACTTCTATCATTGTGTATTGATTTGTTTTATGAATTGATAGTGATTTTCTCTTTCTATTGTTTAACATATGTATCTCTTTTCATGTAGTTCTGTATTCATTCACTTTTAAACATGCTTGGACTATTATCTTTAATACATTGATGAAAACATGTTTGAATGATATTTGATGTGATATATCTTTAGCAATTATTTTGGCTAACTATTTAATCAAAATTGTTATTTTAAAGGCTTTTGATTTCTATTAGTGTTCAATTAATCTTCATTATCATACACTAAAGATAATCATTGTAGATTGGAGAAGTATAAATAAAATCCCAGGTAATATATAGATTGGTTAAATATACATGTATTTCAGTTGAAAACACCGCATCTATCACTTAGTTTTTGGTAATCAACACCCTATCCATCCTATCACATTTTTATTGGGAAACTTGTCCCATTTCATCCAGTCAGGGCCACTAATCTAAATGGATAAGGGATGGTATTCAAGTCCCCAACCCAGTGGTTTTCCCCCATATTGTTGCAGTGATTTTTGAGGCTTTAACAGTTCCTAAAGAAAATAATTCCTCCTTTCATGGATTTCAACCCTTCTCTCTGTGTGATGTTTCTTATAAAGTGATATCCAAAATCCTTTTTGAAAGATTAAAATTTCTCCTCCTTGTAATTATATAAGAGAACTAAGGAGTATTTGTTTGAGGAAGACAAATATTTTATAATATAATCCTGGTTCAAGAATCTATCTTCTCAAGTAGATCTAGAGATGGAAAATGGATGCCCATCAGGCTAGATATGGCCAACGCTTTTGACTATGTCAGACATAACTTTCTATTCAAAAGTTAGAGTAGATTTGGTATTAGTAATACCTTTATATAATGGATCTCCTTTTGTATCTCCTCATAATGGATCACCTCATTGATAAATGACTGAGTCACTGAATTCCTTCAATCCTCTCGGGGTGTGTGCCAAGGATGCCCTTTATACCCCTTTCCTTACATTCCTATTGTTAATTCCCTAAGCAAGAGGCTTAAATTTTAGTGTAGCAACAATTGTCTCCTTGCCCTTATATTTTTTGCGAGATGCATATGCTACCTTGCAACTTGAAGATACACAAACCAAAGATGATTCAAGCACATTTCATCTTTTATTATTGGAGATCTTAAAAGGAGTTTAGTGCAACTATAAATTGGATTAATCTATGAAAATTAGTATGTGTAGTCCATTACATTTTTAGAATGGATATCAAGAACTGTGGCAACGTAGAAACTAGAAAATATGAGAAACTAAATATCAACCATTGAATTAAAGGGAATTTTTTAATATTATAGAAATATTTGAAATGTTTTTAAAGTACCTAGAATTTAGGATAAATATATATACATTTTAAAAAACATAGAACAATATTTTTTACCATGGATATTTACTCTAAGTTTATTATGGAGATTGTTAATGTGTAAATGGGATTTGTTATAATATAACGAGTCAATATGTTGGTTCATCAATACCACATGCTAAAAAAACCATAACTCAGTTCAGATGACATTTTTTATTATTAATCATTTTAAATTAAAAGGAAAAAGGACATAACTACTTTAGAGATAAATCTCAAGTTTTGATTTGTGTATGTTATTAAAAATATTTTAGAATATTTCATGGAAGTTAAATCCCTACCATATACCTAATATTAATAATTAATAACTAAATTAAAATTCAGGTAACTCTATTCGAAAAAAAATACATTAGATATATATATATATATATATTATATATATTATATATATATATATATATATATATATTATATATATATATATTGAATAGAAAAACATGAAACTTCACACATGAAGGTGAATAAATAGACTCTGGAACATCTTTGATGTTAACACATGAAATATGTGAAGTCTCACAGTCAGTCCAACATGAAAATGATTTGACAGTCGAGTCCAACCTGGAAATGACAACCTCATGGGGACTTTGGATGTGCTTCCCTCTCATTTTGAAAAGACCATTGTCTCTCTATATGTCCCTCATCGAAAATATTTTTTTCTTTTTATATGTCCCTCGTTGCTTTGCCTGTAAATGGATCGTAAAGTTATTAGGTTTCATTAATATCTCACATTAATTTATAGAAGGATAGACATAATTAAATATAATTGTTTATTATTTGTTGCAATCTAATAATAGTTATATGGCCTTATTTAGTTTCATCAATGTTATTATCATGCCAAGGTTGTATTAAAGATCATGTACAAAAGGAGAATGGATTCATCTTAATTTTGGATCTATCAAGCACTAAGAGGTACGAAATCTATTGTAGTACAATTCTTTTTTACAATGCAAAAGTTCAAGAAAATTTTGTACTTCCAAATATTTTATCCCTCTCAACACTTTATTAATCTAAGGTTAAACTTGGTTTACTTGGTAAACTTCATGCTAAGCAGGGAAGGAATTGCACAAATTCTTCATTTTTATCAACGCGATAATAAAATGTTTTGGCTACACAATCGTTCATGGGATTGTAATTTTTTGTTGTTTAAATTGCATTTTAAATGGATTTAACACCTTGAAAATCCCTTTTGGAACTTGAATTATGCAGACTATATATCTTGAAATTGCAATTAAAATTGCAATTTTAACAAATATTTATTAGATATAGGACAAAATTGACTAAAAAATATACCCAAAAAAAGGTCAAATCTTAGTATAGATAAGATACTTGAAACATTTTTTTTTTTTTTGTAAACAAGGTAGTACTTTTTTTATTTTCTTTTTCAAAATTTACATGCCCAACACACTGACTAACTAGCCACCTGCCTGAAGGAAACCAAGTGGCCATCGGTTGCATTGCATCCATTCCAAAACTTAAATAAGTTCATCATCAACATCTAAATCTTCTGAGTACTCTCTGGTCTTTTAGACCTAGACATTCAAAAAACTGTAGACAAAATACTAAATAAAACAACTACTCCTCATCTTCCAAGTACTCTTTGATTTTTTAGCCCTAGACATTCAAAAAATTGTAGACAAAATACTGAAGAAAACAACTACTCCTCATCTGAGGAGGCTATCTGGAAGGTTGTCTGCTCTTCCAGGTTCATCATCTTCTTTCCTTTGTTCTGCAGTTTAACTCTTGGGCCAGGGAGTTCTTGTCCCAGCTGAAACAGTTTCCACTTTAGCTTGAACAGAGTTTGCTCAATATGGCCCAAAGCAAGGTTGTTCCTGTATATTTGGATCTGGATGGTTGCCAATTCCTTCATTATTTCCCCACTGATATGTTCCAGTTCTTTGTTTTGTTCCTATCGGTTCTCCACTTCTCCTTCCATGTGCTCCTGATGGAGGGTCATGGCTTGAGCGACTATGTGTTTCATGATCCAGTAAAGTTGCAAAGTTTTGGTGTACAACGATTTTCTGCCATTTGTAGTGCCTAGATCTTGTATCATTTCTTCTGACTCATGCAAGGGTAGGTTCCTACCTTGAAGATTTTGTCTTAAGTCATGTTCCCAGCTCCAAATCTTTTCTCAAATTTCTTGCGCATTTTCTTTCATATAAGCGTCCACTAGTTTATTTACCTGATCACCTATTGATTTTTTTCCTTTTTTTTTGGCCTGTACTACTTGTTTCGGCTTCCTGCTTGATATTCCTTTCGCTTCTTCTTGGTGCCATGTTTTTGCTGGACAGTTTTCTGATGCTTTGATCCTTCAGGTAGACTTGTTGGGTTACAATTGACCCTTCACTATCTGTTAGACCTATCATAGTATAAACACAGTGGTTAGTTTTATCCATTGGGAACTTGTAAATTGAGGGGGTAACATTACCATCCCTCTTCATCAGTCCTTTCGAGTTATGTCTACTTCTAGAATACAAATCCAAAGCCTCTCTAGAGCTTTCCTGTCCCAAGTTTTCTTTGGTGAGGGATACTCTATGATAGTTAGTGTAATTTTTCTGGGCCACACAAACCATCTTGAGTTCCAGACCCCGCCCATCTCTCCTAGGTTTTTCTAACCCCCTTCCTTTTTTAATTTCCTCTAGTTCGGGGTTCCCCTCCTGCTTTTTCCCCAACTTTCTATTTCGTATGGAAGGCATCTGCTTCCTCGCTCAGGTATTCCATGTTCGTCTTACCAAGGGCATAATCTCAAGGTTTTGCCTTCCATGGGCTTCCCATATTTTATAGGGGTCAAGGAATATTGGGTTCTTCTCTTCCGGTGAGCCCTTCTCCTTACTACTATATTCATCCTTCCCAGCCATGGAGTCGCAGGGCTTTCCCCTGACCCAGACTATCTTAACTTTATAACTGAAAATGGGGTGATGTAGACTAGCCCTGTCTAACTGCATGCCTACATTTTTCTTCACGCAAGAACTTTTTTCCAAGTGAGGAGGAGAAGTTTTCACATACTCGTCAGTCTGGAACCACTGTTGTATCTTCTGAAGTTGTCTTTGGCCTTCGACGCATTCTCTCTCACCACCTTTCTTCTCCTGTGTCTGCATGCAACATGCATTGTATCCCTCATACTTTATGCTTTTTACATCCCTCTTTCTTAACGTTTCCTCTAGCTGTCTCCATTTCTGATGATTCGTGACGTGCTTTCCGGCCCACTTTCCTTGGGATGCTACCCAAATGTCTTGTCCTCTATGCTTCATTTATGAATATCTTCTCCTAACTACTCTTGTCATCCCTTTGCTCACTCTACATTGCCATCTAGCTCTCCTCTGTTGTCCCTTGTCGATCTCGTTGTCATTTCCTCCATGTGCCCACCTCCTTCCATTTCTTCTCCCACATTTCTCGGGTTTGTTCCTTCTCTTTCTTCTTCTGTCATCCCTCTCCTCTCGGCCCTTTCTTCCGTTCTATTCTATTCCAAGGATGATATATTCTGATCTGGCTACACATGCCTTCATCTTTTTTTACCTCCTCTCGACGTCATTCAGATTCTCTTGCTGCCTCTGATCTGCCTCGACTGCCTGTTTTATCTGGTTCATTTCATCATTCCTGTTTAGCTCTGTTTCTCCCGCATCTAACTGGTGCTCTCTATTGCGGCATCCACAGTTCACGAGGAGATCTGTCGGAGCATTTCCTTTTCTCTTCACATGGGACGCGATAATATATGCCAATCGTTGAAGTTTCTTTTCAATTTCTATAATTACCCATGCCATCCGCCAACTTTTGCTTAGTTTTTCCATGTTTACTCCTTGTTGTAGTTGTTTTATAGTGTCTATGAGTAGCTTAGAATCCCATTCTATCTGCAATCTTTGGTATCCTTCTCATATCGCAATCTCCAGTCCTTTGTTTAGTGCATGACATTCTGCTTCGTTGTTGGTGGCCATGCCACAGTCCATTGCATATACTCTTATGATCCTTCCTTCTTTTTCTCTAAATATCCCTCCTATACCCGCCTCCCTTGGGTTTCCTTTGGTTGCCCCGTCAAAGTTTAGTTTTGTGAATCCTTGAGGGCGGTTCATGTACCTTTCTTCCACTCTTACATGTTCTGCGTCTTGTATCTTCCTTTTGTGGCTTGTATTTTTTACTTTAATATCCAGTCGGTTCATGATGCTAGTTTCCATACCTTCCATCTTCCAGTCTTCCTCTGTCCAATTTTCCAAAATTATTGTTTCCCTTATATTCCCCATAATTTGGTTCCAGGTTTCCCCTGTATCAATTTTCTCTTTTCTAAACATTACCCTGTTTCAGGCTTTCCAGAGATTCCATAGGAAAAATCCAATTGATAGGTTCCAAGCATGGTTGAGGATGGAATTTCAATACATCTTGCTATTCCACATTTCAATTGTTGTTTTTATGCTTTCTAACTTTCTTTCTGTAATCCCAAATATTTGTTGGTGCTTTTGCCACAGGGTGTTACTTACATTACAAGAGTTGGCAACATGCTCCATGGCTTCCTCTTTCCATTGGCACAACGCGCAAAAAGAGGGCCCATGCATCCCTTTCCATCGTAGCTGATCCCAGGTCATATCTCTTCCATGTAGCACTATCCAAGTAAAAAACACCACTTTTGGCCAGGTTTTTAGTTATGAGATTCTTTTCCATTCTTTCATGTCTGCATTGCCCGCTCCTATTGTGTTCAAGTGGTAGCCTTATGATATTGTGAACATGCCTATTATTCATTTGCCTCATATTATTATGTTTGGTCCTTCTTTGATAGCTATTTTCCTTGTTTCCATTTCTTTGTGATATGTATTCCATTGATCAGTTTCTAGGGATTTAGGCCAATAATTCTTCTTCTTCCATTGTCTTCAATAACGGTTTTGATCCTCTACCCAATAGTTTCTTACTGCATCCTCCACTATTTGGGTTGTATACTGTTGTACTTCATATAGTTGGTGTTATTGACCTAGGGTACCTCTCTGTTGCCACCTTTCCTGCCAAAAATTTGCTTTATTTCCCACTCAAATTTCCTAGAAACTATTGTCTCTGATTAGGGCTCTATTCCTATTGGCTAGGTTCCAAATCGTTGAGCCTTTCTTTTATGTCACGGTTCGGAGTTTACCCTCTGGGGTCCGTGCTATTTCATATTTTTTCTCACACAATTGTTTCCAGAGGTCATTCCCTCCTTGAATCCATCTCCACCATAATTTCACCCCCATAACTTGGTTCAATATGTTTGGGTCTCTGAGTCTTAGACCACCCTCTGAAATTGACTTGCTTAACCATGTCTATGAAAGTAGTGCCCATTTTTTTTGTTTGTTTGCCCCTTGCCATAGAAATTGTTTAAAAATTTGTACCATTTTCTAACATATGGTCTTCAATATTGCTTGACTTGCCATCTGGTAGATCGGCATGGCGTGTAGGACTGATTTTAGGAGTATGAGATAGCTCGATGTGTTGAGCATTCTAAATGTCCAATTTTCCATTCTTTTTTGAATTTTTCTTATCACGCCTTGCCAATTCGCTACTCTGTACTATTGATCACTCAATTGTATTCCTAAGTATTTTGTTGGGAATTTCCCAATTTGGAACCCCAAGGTTCTTGCTAGAAAGGCTTGGCTCACTCTTGGTATTTTGAAGAAGAAGATTTCAGTTTTCTCTTTATTCACCTTCGTTCCTGAAGCTTTGTTGAATTCTATCAGGATCTCCCTGAGCTTTTCTGCTTCCTTGAGGTTTTCTTGGCTGTACATCATCACATCATCCACAAATTGTTGATGTGTGATAGTTAAATCTTCTCCCCATAGGCTGAGCCCTTTGAATTCTCCTCTGCTTACTTTAGTGTTAATTAAGTGACCTAGACCCTCCGCTGCTAGGATGAACAGGAATGGAGAGAGAGGGTCTCCCTGTCGTAGGCCCTAGGGAGGCTTGAAGGTTTCAGTTGGGGTTCCATTTAGAAGGATTTACATACTAGGAGAGGATATCATGGAAATTATCCATGCAATCCATCTATCATCAGATCCATAGGCTTGCAAGACTTCTTATAGATATTGCCAACTGAGTTTATCATATGCCTTCGCTAGATCAAGTTTGATCATCATTAGTTTATTTCTAGTTTTCTTTAAGGTATGGATGACCTCTTGTGCAACTATTATCCCATCCACTATCTGTCTACCTTTCACAAAACCTGTTTGTTATTTTGCTATCAGTTCTGGAAGTAGAGGTTGTAATCTTTTTACCATTATGATAGCCATGATTTTATAGATTACATTGCATAGGGCTATAGTTCTAAAGTTATGGGATTCTTCAGCTTGGTCTACTATTGGTATTAAGGCTAGGAAGGTAGCATTCCATGCCAGGTGCATTCATTTGTGGCTTCTTGATTCTTCTACTACATTAACAATGTCTTCTTTAGTGAACTGCCATGTTGCTTGGAAAAACTCCACTGTGAATCCATTTAGGCCAGGAGCTTTGCTTTTCGCCATTGTCTTGATTACTTCCTCAACCTCCTTTTCCATAATCACTCTTAGTAGTGCAAGGTTCTAGTCCCTGCTTAATTTTTTTTGGAATGAAGTGTTTTATCATGGCTATCTCTTCATGTCGGTTGCTTTGCAGCTCTGCCAATATACCCTTGAAGTGTTGGATTAGGAGATTTTCCATTTCCTCTTTTTAGATAACTCTGATACCTTGTTTGTTTTTGAGGGAGAAGATTCGGTTTTGCAGCCTGTGTTGTAGCATTGCCCTATGGAAAAATTTTGTGTTCTTTCCCCCCTCTCTTATCCACTGAACTCTTAACTTTTGTCATCATAAAATTTCCTCTTTTTTTCTCCTTTCCTCCATTCTGATTAGCACTTCCCCTTCTTCCTTTGCTCTTTCCTCCGTTCTTCCTTCTTCTATGATTTTTTTTTGTATCCTTTTCATTGTTATTTGGAGTTGTTCCTTGTCTTTGTGGATGTTACCAAATTCCTCTTTATTCCATGTCTTAATCTCACTTTTCAGCTCCTTTAGTCACAATTGGAGTGTGTGCATCTTATTTTTGCCTTGTATTACTTCGCTTTTCTACCACTAGGTTTCCATCTTTTCAACTAAAGTTGTGTCTCTTAGCCAAAAGGCTTCAAACCTAAAAGGTTTGTGTTGATTTTGATTATTCATGGCAATTTCCAGTTTTATTGGCCAATGATCTGATCCTTGGCAAGGTAGGATCATTGCTTCATAGAATAGATCTTTCCCTAGGAAGTGTTCTCTGGCTAAGAATTTGTCCAGTCTAGAAGCTATCTATTGACTACATCCTCGTCTGTTATTCCATGTATATTTACCATTAATGGTATTGATATCTAACAATTGTAGAGCTGTCTGGGTTTCCCTGAATCTCACCATATATGCATCTTCCCATTGCAATCCTCCTTTCTTTTCTATTGTGTTTATTATTATATTAAAATCTCCTGCTGCCACCCAGAGTTTTTCTGTATGTAGTTTGCCCATTTGACACAGCTGTGTTAGAAAGGCTTCTCTTTCAATCGGTATGTGGGGTCCATAGACTCTGACACCAAGAACCACTCTTTGTGTCCAACCATTATAAATCTCCTTGATAGAGTCCTTCACATTCCTATTCAAAGGTCTGCCATTACTTCTGATGTGTTCCATAGTATTGTTATTCCCCCTGCACTCCCTTTTGCATCTATTTTCATACTTTCATAAGAAGGCTTAATTTTTTGTAGTATTTCCTCCATTTTTGCTCCAGTTATTTTTGTTTCTTGCAGCAACATTATCTGAGGTTTTTCTTTTCTAATCCTCTCAACCAGCTATCTTTTCTTGCCCTTATTCTTAAGCCCTCTTATATTCCATGATGTAATAATCATTGAGACTATTGGTTTGTTTGGTGGAATATTGTTGATAGTGATACAACTCTTCCTATGTTAAGTAGCATTTCACCCATTATTTGAATGGATTCTTATAGGTTCTTCCTTCCTCTTTTTCTCCCTCCTTCCCCTTTTTGTGGATGCTCCTAGTTCTTATCTTGCATTCCTAGTTGTTCATTCATCCCTGTTTTTCCACTCTCTTGCTTTTCTTTGTATTTTTGGAATATATCTTTATATAGTTTTTTATCTTCCTCTCGAATAAACCTTTTGTCTAAATTCTTTTTTATATACCTAGGGGGTAATATGGGGTACCAAGGAAGGTACCCAAGGTAATAATGTAATAATGAGATGGGCCATAGTAATAAATAAGGTGGTTAACCCATATCATGTAAGGGACCATAGGTAGTTAGTAATAATGTAATGGGCCCATGGTATTAGTGGATGGTATGAGGGAACCATGGTAATGATCCATGATATTGCATGTATGAGGCCTATATAGAGGCTAGAGACTCCACATGGAGTGATGTCAAGAAGAAATATTTGTCAAGGATTATTTTATGAACGGGGAAATGGTTTGTGGAGTGTTCTCCTTCGTTAATGAGTGATTCTATGGTGTTGCCCTACCTTAAGGGTTTGATCAATAAAAAAATATTTCTATCTATTTCTATCTTATTGTTTCTGGGTTTATTTGTATTATCTTATATTTTCAAATCAGATCTATAACAAGTGGTATCAAAGATACAACAGGTGGTATCAGAGCACTTTCTTTGGCAAAAAATTGGAGAATTTGTTTTTAATTTTTGCAGGATTTCAGGGGCAGCGAGTTTGCAGATCAGATCTGTAGGTTTTGGTGCAAGATTTGCAAAATCTAATAGCATATCTGTATTCTTTGTGAAAAAATGGCCGATTTCAAAAACAAAATCGATCGAATTGGAGTCTGGATGAAGGAGATATCGCTGATTTAAAAATCAGTGGGGTTGTAGATAATTTTTCAGGGCAGCGAGTTTGCGGTGCAGATCTGGACGTTCTAGTGAAGGAACTACAAAATATAATTATAGATCTGGATTTTATGTGAAAAAATACCCAATTTAAAAAAAAAAATCAGTCGAATCGGAGTCCGGATGAGGGAGATATCGCTGATTTAAAATCAGCTCTTTTTGCAGAAATTTTGGGTGACGGCAGGAGAGTTGCAGCGCAGATTTGAAATTCCAGTGCCTGGATCAAGATTTCTATCACATGGGCAGGTGTAGAATGATTGTTTCATTTCTGAAAATAGGTTATAATAGAGATTCTGAGAAATATTGATGTAATTGTGACTATTTCAAATTTTCACCAAATTTTGGTTGATGGCGGGCCTAGATCTGAAATTGAGCGACTTGTATAGATTTGATGGCTCTCATCCAGCCATATGGATAGAACAAGTGGAGAAGTTTTTTCGATTGTATTACGTCAGGGATGATGAGACTCAGTTGAGTATGGGAAGAGTAAATTTGGACAATGAAAGAAGGCAATGGTGGCAAGAGCATCAATGTGGCTATGGAAGGTTCTTGACTTGGGACACCTTCAAAAAAGCTCTTATGGACCACTTTGATCGTAAAGCTAATCTTGTGGATAAGTTCACACAGACAGACACAGATAGAAATGCTTCTTTATTGATATAAAACCCTTAAGGTAGGGCAACACCATACAATCACTCCTTAAGGAAGGAGAATATTCCACAAGCCATATGCTTGTACATACAATAATTCTTGACAATATTCCTTGACATTATTTCTTGAGTTTATTTCTATTATATTATATTTTCTTATCAGATCTATATTATCTCTGGGTCAGGTATACAACAAATGGTATCAGAGCACTTTCTTGGGCAAAAAAGTGGAGATTTTTTTATTTTATTTTTGCAGGATTTTGGGGGTAGTGAGTTTGCAGATCAGATCTGTACGTTTTGGTATAATAATTTCAAAATCTAATTATAGATCAGGATTATATGTGAAAAAATACCCGATTTCAAAAAAAAAAATCGGTCAAATCGGAGTCCGAATGAAGGAGATATCGCTAATTTAAAAATCAGTAGGGTTGCAGATAATTTTTTAGGGCAGCGAGTTTGCGGCGCAGATCTGGATATCCTAGTGCAAGATCTACAAAATATAATTGTAGATCTGGATTGTATATGAAAAAATAGCCAATTTAAAAAAAAAAACAGTTGAATCGGAGCCCGGATGAGGGAGATATCGCTAATTTAAAATTAGCTCTTTTTTGCAGAAATTTTGGTGATGGCGGGAGAGTTGCAGCACAGATCTGAAATTCTAGTGCCTGGATTAGAATTTCTATCACATGGGCAGATGCAGAATGGTTGTTCCATTTCCAAAAATAGGTCATAATAGGGATTCTGAACAATATTGTCTAAATTGTGACAATTTCAAATTTTTGCCAAGTAAGTGAATTTTTTCAAAACCCTCTTCATGGCGGTTCTAGGTTTTACAGGAAAAGATAATGGCCCTACTATTGAAGAATACATAAAAACAGAAAATTCATTATGGGCACATCATTGGAAAATTTTTGTAGTGCGCAATTTTGAGTATGAGGCGGCCACATGGTGGGGATTACTTAACCAAAAGAAGTGTTTCAACCTGCCTGATGAAGAATTTGAAAAATTACTTTTAGACAGATGGTCTCATGCCAGAAAACAAGATAAGGAGAAACATGTTGGTCTATTTCCTACTGGTATATCCTTATTACAGGTTCATGGATTCATTCAAAAAGAGAAGATCATTGTTTCTATAAATCCTAGTTGCAAGCATAATTGCATCAATGTTAATTTGGCAAAACAATTGCAAGTTCCTGCAAAACACATTGAAAATACACAGGTGAATGATGAGGATGTCCAAGTGTATAAGGATTTGAAGATTTCTATGGATAAGTATGTGTTGCATGGTGATTTTTATATGTCAGAGATAGATAATATGGATGTTGTTTTGGGATACCCGTGGATGGAATCGATGGGTACTATAAATATTAATGTGCAGAAGAAATTCCTGAAGCTCTAGTATAAAAAGAAGAAAATTACATTACGGGATATTTCCATCAATAAACAGCTAGACTCCACGGAGGTTGACGCAGAAGAGGTTCTAGGGACTTACATATCAAATGATGAGCAGTTGATGGTTGACAATCAAACACAAACAGAGGCTGAAGCCGAAAAGGTAACAAGTGCTGACACATCTGATGAGGGTTCAGTGGTTGAAGTCATATTGGAAAAGAAGACACCACAACAGGCACCACAGCACGGTGAATTAAAGAAAAAGACACCGTGAGTTAAAACCTCAACATATCATCACCCACATCACTCCGTAAGAAAACAACCAACAAGATGGCAACCAATTAGCCACAAGGACAACAACCTCCGTATGAAGGATAGCGAGGAGCGATGATCCACCTACTACACATCAACACAGAAGAGATGCCACGGTCAACTTCCATCTCAAGCGAGCGAGGCACCGGCGAGATCGAGGGTTCACCTTTCTCTTGGATGGCTAGATACGCGTGCATGGTATCAGTGGACTACTCTTTTCCCATATTTCGAGGACGAAACATGCTAAGGGGGGTGGAATGGTATATATCTAGGGGGGTAATATGGGGTACAAAGGGAGGTACCCAAGGTAATAATGTAATAATGGGATGGGCCATAGTAATTAATAAGGTGGTTAACCCATATCATGTAAGGGACCACAAGTAGTTAGTAATAATGTAATGAGCCCATGGTATTAGTGGATGGTATGAGGGAACCATGGTAATGATCCATGGTATTGCATATATGAGGCCTATATAGAGGCTAGAGACTCCACATGGAAGATGTCAAGAAGAAATATTTGTCAAGAATTATTGTATGAACAGGCATATGGCTTATGGAGTGTTCTCCTTCCTTAAGGAGTGAATGTATGGTGTTGCCCTACCTTAAGAGTTTGATCAATAAAAAAGTATTTATATCGATATCTATCTTATTGTTTCTGGGCTTATTTCTATTATCTTATACTTTCATATCAGATCTATAACAAGTGGTATCAGAGCTACAACAAGTGGTATTATAGCACTTTCTTGGGCAAAAAATTGGAGATTTTTTTTTAATTTTTACAGGATTTCGGGGGCGGCGAGTTTGCAGATCAGATATGTAGGTTTTGGTACAATATTTGCAAAATCTAATAGAATATCTGTATTCTTTGTGAAAAAATAGCCGATTTCAAAAAAAAAATCGGTCGAATCGGAGTCCGGATGAAGGAGATATCGCTGATTTAAAAATCAGTGGGGTTGTAGATAATTTTTCAGGGCAGCGAGTTTGTGGCACAGATCTGGACGTTCTAGTGCAGGACCTACAAAATATAACTATAGATCTAGATTCTATGTGAAAAAATACCCAATTTCAAAAAAAAAAATCAGTCGAATTGGAGTCTGGATGAGGGAGATATCGCTGATTTAAAATCAGCTCTTTTGCAGAAATTTTGGGTGACAGTGGGAGAGTTGCAGCGCAAATTTGAAATTCTAGTGCCTGGATCAAGATTTCTATCACATGCGCAGATGCAGAATGATTGTTCTATTTATGAAAATAGGTTATAATAAGGATTCTGAGCAATATTGACGGAATTGTGACCATTTCAAATTTTCACCAATGTTTTTGTGATGGTGGGCCTAGATCTGAAATTGAGGGACTTGTATAGATTTGATGGCTCTCATCCAGCCAAATGGATAGCACAAATGGAGAATTTTTTTTGATTGTATTACATCAGCGATGATGAGACTCAGTTGAGTATGGGAAGAGTAAATTTGGACAATGAAAGAAGGCAATGGTGGCAAGAGCATCAATGTGGCTATGGAAGGTTTTTGACTTGGGACGCTTTCAAAAAAGCTCTTATGGACCACTTTGACGGTAAAGCTAATCTTGTGGATAAGTTCACACAGACAGACACACAGCCTAGCAAAAATTTTATTTTTACAGGAAAGAAGGAAACCAAGGAACCTAAAGGGTTATTTTTTGCTGGTATCTCCTTATTACAGGTTCATGGATTGATTCAAAAAGAGAAGATCATTGTCTCTATAAATCCTAGTTGCAAGCATAATTTTATCAATGCTAATTTGGCAAAAAAATTGCAAGTTCCAACAAAACACATTGAAAATACACAAGTTGATGATGAGAATGTTAGTGTGTACAAGGATTTGAAGATTTCTATGGATAAGTATGTGTTGCATAGTGATTTTTATGCTTCAGATATGGATAACATAGATGTTGTTTTGGGATACCCTTGGATGGAATTAGTAGGTACTATCAATATTAATGTACAGAAGAAATTCCTGAAGCTCTGGTATAAAAATAAGAAAATTACATTACAGGATATTTTCATTAATAAACAGATAGAGTCCAACGAGGCTGAAGCAAAAGATGTTCCAGGGTGTGACATATTAGATGATGAGCCAGTGATGATAGACAATCAAACACAAACAAAGACTGAAGCAAAAGATGTTCCAGGGTCTGACATATTAGATGATGAGCCATTGATGATAGACAATCAAACACAAACAGAGACTAAAGCAGAAAAGGTTACAGGTGCTGATAGATCAGAGGAGGGCTCAGTGGTTGAAGTCATATTGGAAAAGAAGACACCACAACAGGCACCACAGCAGGGTGAATTAAAGAAAAAGACACCATGGGTTAAAACTTCAACATATCATCACCCACATCACCCCACAAGACAACCATCAATATGGAAACCAAGTAGTCACAACCCCCGTATGACGGATAGTGAGGAGCGAAGATCCACCTACTACACATCAACACAGAAGAGCTGTCACGGTCAACTTCCATATCAAGCGAGCGAGGCACCAGCGAGATCGAGGGTTCACCTTTCTCTTGGATGGCTAGATGCACGTGCATGGTACCAGTGGACTACTCTTTTGAGTAGATCTTATTATTTGTGTTCTTCCCATGTTTTGGGGACGAAACATGCTAAGGGGGGTGGAATGTTATATACCTAGGGGGGGTAATATGGGGTACCGAGGGAGGTACCCAAGGTAATAATGTAATAATGAGATGGACCATAGTAATAAATAAGGTGGTTAACCCATATCATGTAAGGGACCACAAGTAGTTAGTAATAATGTAATGGGCCCATGGTATTAGTGAATGGTATGAGGGAACCATGGTAATGATCCATGGTATTGCATGTATGAGGCCTATATAGAGGCTAGAGACTCCACATGGAGGGATGTCAAGAAGAAATATTTGTCAAGGATTATTGTATGAACAGGCATATGGCTTGTGGAGCGTTCTCCTTCCTTAAGGAGTGAATTTATGGTGTTGTCTTACCTTATGAGTTTGATCAATAAAAAAGTATTTCTATCTATTTCTATCTTATTGTTTCTGGGTTTATTTGTATTATCTTATACTTTCAAATCATATCTATAACAAGTGGTATCAGAGCTACAACATTCTTCCACTTGTCCAGAATTTTTTTTAGAATTTCGTCTCTTGTTGTTGCTTCATGCCTTTTATTTGTGTCTACTTCCATCACTTCATACTCCTGGTGTAGTTCCTTCTCTTGGGTCCCTTGTTCTTCTGTCTCTTTTTTATTTTTCTGCTTATTTTCTTTTGTATCCATTTTTTCCTCTCCTCCTTCCTGGTCTGTCCCTTCTTGGTAGTCCATCTTTCTGGTCTCATCCACCCCTTCTTCTGTTTGTAATGCTTCATACCTATCCGTTTCTTGACTTGTAGTTGGCTACTCTTTCCTACCTTTTTGTTGGGGTTCTTTGATGGGTCGCTTCTTGTGTTTTACTTCTTGAAACCCCTCATCATCTTCATTAGTTTTCCTCTATTATATCGTCTTTCTTTCTTCTTCCTCTACATTTAGAGGGAATTACTTAAAGAGTTTCCCATATTCATAGCATTTTCTACGTCTAAATGGTATGTGTTCATAGTCCAGAGCCTGCTGCCAGATCTCCTCATGGTACTGAAGTTCGACAGCACCTGGAATGGGGTTTGCTATATTCATGTATACACATATTCTTTCATACAAGGTGTATCTCCCTCTTTTTGTTGATTCTGCTATCTTTACGAAGCTTCCTATGGTATTCCCTATTCCTTCAAGAATATCTGGATCCCAAAAATCCATAGACAGTCCAAACAGTCTGAACCAAACTGGTGCTGCTAGGAATTTTTCCTGGTCTAGGTTACAGCATTCCTCCCAGTACCTCATAAATAACCCTGCATTATTATGGAAATATGGTACGTTTTCAAACACTTTCTCTTTATCTTGCAAGTTTGAGAAGATTACAGTGAAAAAGCCGTGAGCTCCTAGCTTCAATTCGATATGGCCGCGTGGCTGCCATTTCTGCTGAATCCATCTTGTCAGTTCTTTTTCTGATGGCTAGACTCCGATGAACTTGAAAATCAGTGCATGATCTTTCATGTAGCTTCTGTGCCTCTCTAGTTTGTTCATCAGAATGATGAACCTCAGTTTCTCCGTTGCGCAGGGCAGACATCTTCCTTTGCTTCCTGCTTGCTAGCGTGCTCCCAAAACAGGTCCTGGCGGCCTTTGAGCAACTTCCTCCTTGTCGTTATTGGTTCCTTCTCTCGCTGTCGCATCCCTGTAGGAGGGGATCTCTCGCCTCCTAGTTTCCTCTATCATTTTTTAAACGTCTATCCACTTCTGGTCGTCTGTTCACTAGTTTTTTAAGGTGTTCCGCACTGCTTACCTCATGGTTGCATGGTCATTAGGGTTGCAGAGCTCCAAGAATCCCTCATCATTTAGGATCTTTTTTTAAAATATTTGAAACATTTTAACCATCATAGAGAATTCTTATTTTCAATTCCTTTATATAATATTATACAATTCTCCTTTGTCTCGGGAAGCACCCCCCCCCCCTCTTCTCTCTCTCTTCTCACATATATATATATATATATATATTATATATATATAATATATATATAATATGAATGAAAATGTTTATTGGTGGCCTGCATTGAATTTTCTTTTCTTATTCCTATCTTTTAAGTGTCAAATATCAACTTTATGACAAGCGGTGAAGGAACGACACATCTCCCTTTTATTATGTAAGTAATTAGTGAATTACATATCTCCTTTAATTTAATTATGAATAATCAATTGCTACATGGTAAACATTTTACATCCAAATATCCATGAAATATTTAGTACTAGTCAAGATAGAGATTTGATATTTATGTCAAACATAGTTATGTCCTTTATATATATATATATATATATATATATAGAGAGAGAGAGAGAGAGAGAGAGAGAGAGAGATTTTTCTTCTTCTAAAGAAATGATCCAATGAGTAAACAAGAGCCAAGATGTCCTGTATTGACTATGAGCATTGTGAAAACTCATTGGGGCCACCTAACCCTAATCAATACAAGCTAAGCATGTTATTTCAGGGAATCAATCATGGGCAGTGAGGAAGTTAATAGCCCTCCTCAACCGCTTTGTCTACCTTTTATTTAAATAAGGTTACTCGCTAATTTCTTTTTATGTTTTTCTTGTTTATATTTTTCTAATATTTCAATGTACATTATTAATTATTTTAACCCATGTCTTTTATGAAATGTAAATTTATTAATATAATTTCACTTAAATTCATAATTAAATTGCATTATTATTAATATAAATATATTTTTATATAATAAATTTACAAATAAGAAAAATACATTTATCATAAAATTAATATTCGGATTTTAAAATATTGACTAAAATATAAACTTAACATTATTCAGATTCAAGCTTCTATGAACTATATTTAGAATATTTGAAACTAGTTTCAAAAAAAACTACATTTGTAAATTTAGGCTGATGGGTTTCAAACTAGCCAATGTGGCTCATCATCAAGACAATATTATTTAACATTCCAAACACATTATTTAAAGTTGGAACATCGGTGGGAACAACACAAAGATCATGTTTGGAAGATCTGTGAGGACAACAGAATGGCCACAATTGCGTCCAACATGGAAATGGCCTCACAGAAACTTGAAGTCCATCGTGGAAATGACCTCACTGGGACTTGTACGTCCTTCCATCTCATTTTGAAACCTGTCAGTCCATTGTGGAAAGCATTGTCTTTTTATATGTACTCCCTCATTGCTTTGCCTGCAAATTGAATTGCATTTAACAGGAATGTCCCACAATCACGGAATCCCTTTTCATTGTGTTGATTGGTGTGTGAAAGATAATGATAGATGAAACAATCACGGAAACCCTTTTCAATGTGTTGCTTGTGTAGAACACACTTTGAGGAACAACCCACCCGGTATGGTAGGGTAGGGACATGTATGAGACTTGGTTGTACAGATGGTAGAACACACTTTGAGGAACAACCCACCTGGTAAAGTAAGGTAAGGTAAGGTAACGTCACTGGTTGGTGAGAAGAATTATCAAAATATTGAGGTGATAAAGAAACCATGGGCTACATTTTGTTATATAGTAGTGGTTCACAATATTGTCAGAAAGTTTATTTACAAATAAATAAAGATTATCTGTGTTTATTTTGAAATAGAGATTCCATAATTTTAAGTTATTAATCAATGACTGTAGATAGATGATAAGGATTTAAAATTAATTACATAGTTTATGAAAATATTTTTGTAATTAAAATAAAAAATGAAGTTAATATTTTAATTATTAATATATTATTTATTAATTTTTAATATTAATATTATATTATTTATTTAATTAGTATCATTGCACTAATTAATTTTCTCCTCATTAAATTAAAATAAGATCATTGTTAAATACAATAAATAAATAAAAAAAGTAATATAAGTCATATTAATTTTGTGTGGTCATCCCTCAATAATAAGTAATCATATAGAAATTCTTAAAACATAAATATTTTTGTTAGAATTGAGGCTCCTTTCTGTGATCCATCATAAGTTATAAGAAGGATTTCGGCGTCTAATATGTGATTTGACGCGAAATCCCCTTCTTATAGAATAAGATTTTTTTTTTTTTCAATTGCCTTTATTATAAATATAATACAAGTCTTCTTTGTCTTGGAACATGCTCTCTCTCTCTCTCTCTCTAGATAATGAAATATTTTATCTATGGCCCACACTGAATTTTCTTTTGTTATTAATATTTTTAAAATGTCACATATCAAATTTATGACAAGCAGTGAAGGAATGACACATCTCTTTTGATTTAATTATAAATAATCAATCAGTACATGGTAAGCATTTTACATCAAAATGTCCAAGAAATATTTAATACTAGTCAAGATAGAGACTTGACATTTATGTCAAATATAGTTATGCCCTTTTTAATATATATATATATATATATATATATATATAAATGAGATTGTTTTCTTCTTCTAAAGAAATGATCCAATGACTAAGCAAGAGGCAAGATGTACAAAGTGAAAACTCGTTGGGGTCGCCTATGCCTAATCAATACAAGCTAAGCATGCTATTTTGGGGAATCATACAGGAACGACAAGGAAGTTTATAGCCCTCCTCAACGACTTTGTCTACATTTACTTACATACATATAAAATTTTGATTACAACTTGAGTAATGGTTTTTCTGGCATGTGACATTGATAAGTCATAGTAGTGGTCCACAACATTGTGAGAAAGTCTATTTACAAATAAAAAGTATCTTTTATTATTATTATTATTATTATTATTATTATTATTATGTGTGTCTATTTTGAAATAGAGATTTCATAATTTTAAGTTATTTATCAAGGACTAATAGATGGATGATAAGAATTTAATCTTTACTAAGAAGGATTTTTTCGAGGAAGACAAATATTTTATAACATACTCCTGCTTCAAGAATATATCTTCTCAAGTAGATTGAGAGTTGATGAAGGGATGTCCATTAGGCTAGATATGGCCAATGCTTTTGATTGTCAAGCATAGCTTTCTCTTCAAAAGTTTGAGTAGATTTGTCCTTAGTAATACCTTTGTATAGTGGATATATTTTTGTATCAGCTCACCATGGATTCCCCCTTTGATAAATGATCGATTCACTAAATTCATTCAATCCTCCCAGGGTGTGTACCAAGGATGCCCTTTACCTCCATTTATTTACATTATTATAGCTAATTCCCTAAGCAAGAGGCTTGAATTTTGATGTAGTAGCACTTCTCTCAGTGGCCTTATATTTTTAGTGAGCTGCATCTGCTACCTTGCAACGTGAAGCTACATAAACCTAAGATGATTCAAGCACATTTCATATTTTAATGTTGGATATCTTAAAATGAGTTCAATGCAACTATAAATTGAATTAGTCTATAAAAATTAGCATGTGTAGCCCATTCCCTTTTTAGAATGGCTATCGAGAACCATAGCAAGGTAGAAACTAGAAAATATGAGAAACTAAATATCAACCATTGAATTGAAGGGAATTTTTTAAGATTATAGAAATATTAGAAATTTTTTTAAATTACCTGAAATTTAGGTTAAATATATATACATTTAAAAAAACATAGAACACGATTTTTGACCATCGACATTTACTCTCAACACTTTATATGGGAGATTCTTAATGTTAAATGAGATTTGTAAACAAATCGTGAGTCAATATGGTGGTATCATCAATACCACATGCAAAACGATAACTCACTTTATAATATGAATTTTTTGTTTAATTAATGATTTTATTAAAAGGAAAAAACATAACTACTTTAGAGATAAATCTCAAGTTTTGATTTGTGTATGCTATTTAATAAATATTTAGAATATTCATGAAGTTAATCCCTACTATAATACTAATATTAGTAATTAATAATTAAATGAAAATTGGGTAACCCTATTCGAGATAAATTATATTATAATTAATAAAAAAATATAAGAAGTGAATAGAAAAACATAAAACTTCACACATAAAGGTGAATAAAGAGACTCTATAACATCTTTGATGCTAACACATCAAATATTTGAAGTCTCAGAGTCAATATGTGAAGTATCACAATCAAGTCCAATATGAAAATGAATTGACAATCGATTCCAACCTAGAAATGACAACCTCACATGGACATTGGATGTGCTTCCCTCTAATTTTGAAAATACCATTGTCTTTCTATATGTTCCTCATTGAAAATATGGTTGTCTCAAACAAAACGGTTTAGTGAAAGAGAACATTGAGGGCTTCCAAAAATTGAATATAAGGTTAAATGATATTCCAGATGAGCATAGGATTGATGTGTTCGTAAGGACTTTAAAGCATAACATCCAAGATCAGGTTCACCTTTGAGAACCTGATTTGTTGCAGAAGGTATTCAAGTCAGCAAGAAAAATTGAAAGAAGAATTATGGCAACAAGGAGGCCTACCACTCACAACTATAAAGATGGAAGTGTTGTTGCCCCTAACATTCCAAAACCTACAAGGTTGACACCACAACAATTGGAAGGAAAAAGAGCAAAAGGGATTTGTTACATGTGTGATAGAAAATGCACTAAAGGTCATAAGTGTGCTGAGAAGAATTTTTTTTACATATATTGTGAAGAGGAGGAAGAAAAGGAACAAGAAACATTAAAAGAAGACAATATACACCAAGAACCAACCCTAGAGAAAGGAGAAATGAATCTGACCATTTCTTGTAATGCATTGGTAAGAATTACCACTCCTCAAAATATCAATATAGAAGGACATATCAAGAAGAAAAAGGTGACAGTGGTAATTTCTTTGGGTAGTACCCATAATTTTATTCATTGTAAGATATCCAAGTGATTGAATTTCTTCCTATATCCAGCAACAAAGTGTTAAGTGATGGTTGCAAATGGACGAGCCATAATTTCTCTTGAAAGCACCATAATATCAAGCTATCCATGGGAGAATATGTATTGACTAGTCCAATGCTTTCCATTCCAATGGTTGGTGCTGATGTTGTACTAAAGTTCCAATGGTTACAATGTTTGGGTACGATAGCTTTTAATTGTATTGAATTTGTTTTGGGAAGGAAAGGAAGTTGAATTAAGGGGTATCACAATGAAACCAAGAAATATTTTCAGCTCTACTTGCATGAAAAAGCTTCTAAAGAATTAACAACAAGGCATAATTGCACAATTATGTTCACTATAGGTTCCCACATCAAAATCACGTATTTCTCCATATCTCCAAAAAGCGATGGATAATCATTCCAAAGTAGTTGAGACTCCTAAAGGCCTCCCACCATTTGTGATCATGATCATGCTGTTCATTTGATTATAGGAAGTGTTACTGCAAACATCAAGCTATACAAATATCCTTATGCCCAACAGAGTGAAATTGAATGTATGGTTGCAAAAATGCTAGAGGTTGGTATAATTTAACCTAGTTAAAGTTCTTCCTCTACTTGAGTAGTATTGGTGCACAAGAAGGATGGATCATGGTGCATGTGTCTGAATTATAGGAAGCTCAACAAACTCACTATTAAAGATAAATTTCCCATTCCTATCATTGATGAATTATTGGATGAATTACATAGAGAAATTAACTTCACCAAGTTGGATCTTCGTTTAGGATATCATCAAATCATAATTTAGACTAAAGACATTCTAAAAACAACATTTAGAACTCATGAGGGTCATTATGAATTTTTAGTAATGCCTTTTGATCTTATCAATGCACCTTCTACATTTCTAGGTTTGATGAATTCCATTTTGAAACCCTTCGTTAGAAAATTTGTGTTAATATTTTTTTATGATATACTAATCTACAACAAGTCTTGGAAGGATCATGTTCAACATGTTGACAGGTTGCTCAAACTATTGGAGGAGAAACAAATATATGTAAAAATCTCCAAATATTTCTTTGGAGTACAAGAGGTGGAATATCTGGGTCATATTGTATCTCATGAAGGTGTTAAGGTAGACCCTAGAAAAATTAAAACCATTAAGGAATGGAAATCCCCACATCCATAAAGCATCTACGAGGATTTCTCGGGTTCACAGGGTATTATCGCAAGTTTGTTAAGAATTATGGGAGAATAGCAGCACCTCTAGCAACATTATTAAAGAAAGATGCATTTTCATGGACTCTAGAAGCAATGAAGGCCTTTGAACATATTAAAAAGGCAATGTGCCAAGCACCAATCTTAGCTTCACTGGACTTCACAAAAACCTTTATTGTGGAATGTGATGCCTCAAGAAATGGAATCGGTGATGTTTTAATGCAAGAAGAAAGACCCATTGCTTTCGAAAGTCGTCCAATCAAAGGAAAGTATTTACACAAAGCTATTTATGAGAAGGAAATGTTGGCAATACTACATGCACTTAAGAAATGGCGACCCAACCTAATGGGAAGACATTTCAAGGTAAAAACAGATCATGATATTCTTAAATACTTTTTAGAACAAATATTATCTTCAAAAGAGTAGCAAAAATGGGTCACAAAGATGTTGGGTTATGACTTGAAATCACTACCAAAAAAAAGGGAAGCAAAATGTTTGCAGATGCCACTCTCAAGAAAGGAGAGATGTGGAGGAAGTTTCTTTGCGCTAATTTCTATTATCAAACCAGATTGGAAACAAAGCAGGGATGAATGGAAGAATGATGAGGAAGTGTGGCACTCATTCAAAAGATACAACAAGATCCCAGTACATCTGATACATTTATCTGGAAAAATGATTTGTTATGGTACAAGGATCGGGTATACCTATGTAAGAATTCCCAACTCAAACAAAATAATCTTAGGGAATTGCACACCTCTCCCTTAGGAGGGCACTCAGGATTTTTAAAAATATACCACAGGGTTAAGAAGGATTTTTTTTGGGATGGCCTTAAATCGTATATTCAAAAGTTTGTGGCGGAATGCTTTGTTTGCCAACAAAATAAAGTTGAAACAATTAAGACTCCAGGACTATTACAACCTTTATCCATTCCAAGCCAACTTTGGGAGGAGGTTTGAATGGATTTTATCACAGGTTTACCCAAGTCCGAAGGAAAGAGTGCTATCATGGTGGTAGTGGATAGACTTACCAAGTATGCACACTTTTGTGTATTATCTCATCCATTTAAAGCGAGTACAGTTTCTATTGCATTTATGGAAACAATTCAAAAGCTACATGGAAACCCAAAGATTATTGTAAGTGACAGAAATCCCATTTTCACTGGAAATTTTTGGACAGAATTATTTTCTTACCTTGGTACTCAGTTAACTCATAGCTCATCTTATCATCCTCAATCTGATGGGCAAATTGAGATAGTAAACAAATATTTGGAAGGATATATTTGTTGCTTTCTATCTGATAAATAGACACAATGGGTCAAATGGTTGCCTCTGGCTAAATGGTGTTATCACACTTCCTTCCATACTACAACAAAAATGACACCATTTATGGCACTTTATGGATATCATCCACCATCTATCACATCATATTTAAGAGAAAATTCTAAGGTTCAAGCAGTGGAAGATCACATCGAGCATCAATAAGAAGTTCTCCAACTCTTAAAGGATAACCTCACCTTGGCGCAGAATAGAATGAAACAACAGGCAGATCAACATCGCAGTGAAAGAAGTTTTGATGTAGGTGATTGGGTATTCCTACCGCTACAGCCATATAAACAAATGTCCCTCAAGAAAGCTAAGAAGCATAACAAATTATTACCAAAGTATTATGGTCCGTACAAGCTGTTGCCAAAGATAGGTACTACGGCATACAAATTGGAGCTTCCTGCAGCTTCTCGAGTGCACCCAGTTTTCCATGTTTCATGCTTAAAGAAGGTTATAGATGACAAGCTTCCAGTTCAAACAATATTGCCGAACTTGATGAGGAAGGAAAAATCATATTGGAACCTGAAGTAGTCAAAGAAACAAGAACTCGATAGCTATGAAATAGATCAATTTCAGAGTATCTCATCAAGTGGAAGAACTTACCCATTGAAGTTTCCACATGGGAGGATGAGAATTTTATACAAAAGCATCCAGAACTACTCAAGCATTGAGGACAACACTTTTTTGAAGGAGAGGGGCATGTTAGGTCCCTATAATATTAGTGATACCCCCAATACTATTGTCATTGTATCCCTTATTGTTATTATTGTGCCCCTATTGTCCCCATATTGTTATTATTGTGCCCCATAGAATCCCTCTATTGTTATTTTTGTGCCTTTATATTATTATTGTTAGGTCGGCTTGGTTATATTGTGACCCCTTAGACTCCTACATATAGAAAGGAGGTTTTGTCACTTGAATCATCTAAGAATTGTTCATTTGTGTAATGTATAGGAGGTTGCCCCCTCGAAGAGGCTTATTTCTAAGGAGTTCATCTATCTTTTCTATCTTTTTGTGAGTTGGTTTCATAACAGGAAGTGACATGTGGAACTATACAAATGAAAATTTGGTATTCCATATGATCATGTGGAAAATTAAGATGCTAGCACATGGCCTTTTGTATGATGACATGAAATAGCATGGAGAGGACACATGGCATGAGATGGCAAGTTCTAGAAGTAGTTGATGTGGTAGTTTTTGGTTGACAGATGACTGAGCTCCAAGTGGACCAATCAGTGGCTACAACTCAAAGGCCACCAAGTGCTAGCGTATGAAAGACCAAGAAATTTATTTAGGTAACAAATTGGAAACTATATTAAATCACCAATTGGAACCGATGGGGTTTGACCCTGCGACGTCAAGGTCGACGTGCAAGGCTTCCACAAATGAGAAAAAACAGAAAGTTGTGAAATGGGTTGAGAATATTATTTTTAATTATTTTATGGTTAATTATGGATCAAAACAGGAAGATCCATGACCTTGACTACAAGACTTGTCCCCTCCAAAATTACATCCATATTAGTGTGGAAAAACGTGGATGGGATACCTCTTATTTGATTGTGCACTAGAAGTTTCAAATGATGCCACAAGTATTAACTACAAAATTGTTACAACATGGATATTAAACTTACCTATGCCCCTGTGTTGAAATATAATGGGACTGCTTACTTCGTAAACAAAAAAAACCAACATAATCACCAACCAACAGGTTGCAGTCTTGCACATTTGATTGGGCCGCAACATAGTCGAAGTTTTAATATGGCAGTAAAGCTTAACCAACCAGCCACTATATCATGTGATTGGACCATCAAATAAGTGGTTATATTTTGAGCTTTTGCGGTGTAATTTATAGTTTGGAATCATATCATAAAAGGGTATATCCAGAACAAATTATTCCCCAATATGGGATATGGTTGACAATCTGCAGGTTCGACCCCAAGTCTATCAAGCCATAATGTTTTAAATATTAAAAATATTACCATCATGCCACATGAGTCCAATTTGAAAATATTTTAGAGTTGGTACCTTTTGGAGCAAAGTTTTCTATCTATAATTTTTTGTAAACAAGTGTTATGGAGCTCGAATTTGCAGCAACTAAAGGAGGATTTTAGTGGTATTTTTAAACCACTTCCTGGTAGCAAAGAACATAGTTTTGTTGTAGGTTTTGGAGGTAGAATTGTTATTGTAATCAATTTTTAGATCAATAGTTAAAGAGGCCACTCCCTTGGAGGCATGACTTAGAGACATAGTCCACACTGAATGAATTGTTATTAATTGGTTGTTGTTCCTATTTTCTTCTCTTATTGATTTTATACATTTCTTTTAAATTGTAGCTTCTTTAAAGTCATTTATGCTTTATTCAAGTTAATTGTGCTCACACTTCAATTGGTTTAAAATAATCATTTTCACTTCATAATTTTTAGAATCCAAGTCACGATAAAATATTTGTATCAAGTGGTATTAGAGCAAGATTGATATTGGTTTGTGACTATCCATTATAACCAGGAGAAACTCAAGCAAGGTGAAGGAATACTTGTAGAAAGAAATATGGATATTGGTTCAAGGAGAGCACAAAGAAAATATATGGACTCACCAACGAAAAGAAATATAAAAGGAAATTTATTTAACTCCGAGGCAGAGTTTTTTGAAGCTTTCATGGCAATGAAGGCCATGGTAGATGAAATGTATCAAGAATGGAAGAAACCTAGTGAAGGAAGTTCATTGAAGAAAGTTAGAGACGAAGTAAATGGTGGTGATTTGAAAAATGCTTCTCCTTTAAGAAGCGAACAAAATTGATAGCTTTAATGAGTTGAGTTGTGAATAAAAAGTCACCCTATTACAGTATTGGGTAAAGATGCTTCTATGTCTGAAAATTCCTCACTTTACAAAGATATTAATTTTCTCAAAAATTATAGGTAGAATGTTAGGTCCCTATAATACTAGTGATTACCCCATTACTATTGTAGTTGTATCCCTTATTAATATTGTTTTGCCCCTATTGTCCCCATATTGTTATTATTGTGCCCCATAGAATCCCTTTATTATTATTTTTATGTCTTTATATTATTATTGTTAGGTCGGTTGGGTTATATTGTGACTCCTTAGACTCTTATATATAGAAAGGAGGTTTTTTCATTTGAATCATCGAAGAATTGTTCATTTGTGTAATGTAAAGGAGATTTCCCCCTCGAAAAGGTTGAATTCTAAGGCGTTGATCTATCTTTTCTATCGTTTTGTGAGCTGGTTTCATAATATTTGGTATCAGAGCTTTGGATTCTAGGGTTTCGCTGCTCCAAATAGGTCATCGTGGCATTTTCACTATAACCTTTTTCTGCGATGTTTTAGAAGCAAAAAAAACCCATTTGAGAAGAAATCGCACTGAACCTTGGGTCCAAATTTCAGAGCTTTTAGTGCTATATTTGTGGAGATATGATTTGAGGAAGTTGGTCTTTTTGCAGACTCCTGAATTACATTCCAAACAGGTGACCTGGAGAAAATCCTCATAACTTTCTCTCTGAGCATCAGATTGAAGTTTCGTAAGAAGGTATAGAAAGAGGACAGACTTTAGTTTCTTGTATATATTTTTCAGATCCAAAGGACAAAACAGGGACACGTGGCATGTCGTACAAGTTCACTCTAATGAACTAGTCTATAATCAGGTCACTGTGGGAGATTTGGCATAACTCTTCCTTGGAGAATACAATTTGGATCAGACTGGTGACATTAGAAGGAGGACACAGAGGGCTATTGTAGTTCCCAATTTTAGAACTAGATGATCTAAAATTACATAGATACATTAGAGGCAATATCGAGCTCCTACAAAGTGAAAAAAGGTGTGTAGATTTTTTAAATTTTTGCTTAAGCTTGGTTTGAAAAATTATTTTGAAGGAATTCCAAGGGCATAGTAGAGCATTATTATCGGTAACTGATGGCCCGAGGAAAGAAAATGCAAACACCTAGTAAGCAACCTGAAATCTCTAGCATGACTCATGAAGAAGAGGAAGAAATGCTACATGATATATCAAAATTACAAGACCAAGTGCAAAAAATGTCAGCTCTCACAAAAGCTAACAGAAGCTAAGATAAATGGCGTGGAATCTAAGATAAAGGGCGTGGAAGCTAATATGAATGGCATGGAAGCTAAGATGGACAATTTGAAGATAGATTTGAAGACAGACATGGCAGATTTGAAGACAAATTTGAAGACAGACATGGCAGATTTGAAGACAGATTTGACAAATTTTCTACAAGAAATACTTACTAATGGTGAAAGGGCAGTAAATGAAACTCATGATGCAAAAAAAAGAAATGTTAATCATGATTTCATAGACTCTAATGTTGGATCGAAGACCCACCATATTCCAAAAATCGATATGAGGAAGTTTGATGGCAAGGATCCCGCAACATGGATATTACAGATGGATCAATTTTTCAATCTCAATAATGTGCAAAACACACAAAAGGTACGTTTGGCAACTTTATATTTGGAACCAAATCAGTTTGTATGGTATCAATGGCTTTGCTCTCGTAAACAATTTATCACTTGGGCAATTTTTACGAAAGAATTGGTAGCACATTATGAGGATACAAAAAGCAACACTTTTTTTAGCCAATTGATAAGTCTCAAACAAAAGGGTTCAATAATGGAGCACATTGAGGAGTTCCAAAAATTGAACATAAGGGTAAAAGATATTCCAGAGGAGCATAGGATGATGTGTTCATAGGGTCTTTAAAGGATAATATCCAACATGATGTTCACCTTTGGGAACCTGATTCATTAGAGAAGGCATTTAGGTTAGCAAGAAAAATGTAAAGCAAAATTATGGCAACCAGGAAGCATACCACTCACAACTATAAAGATGGAAGTGTTGTTGCACCTAGTCTTCCAAAACCTATGAGGTTGACACCACAACAATTGGAAGAAAAAAGAGCAAAAGGGCTTTGTTACAGTTGTGATAGCAAATACACTAAAGATCATAAGTGTGCTGAGAAGAAATTATTCTACATAGGTTGTGAAGAGGAAGAAGAAAAGGAGCAAGAAAGGTCAAAAGAAGAGGATATACTCTACGAACAAAGCCTAGATAAAGAAGAAATGAATCTGACCATATCTTGTAATGTATTGGTAGGAATTACCACTCCTCAAACCATCAAGATAGAAGGACAAATCAAGAAGAAAAAGGTAACAGTGTTGATTGATTCAGGAAGTACCCACAATTTTATTCAATGTAAGGTAGAAAAAGAATTGAATTGCTTCCTATATCCAGCACCTGAGTGTCAAGTGATGGTTGCAAATGGAGGAACAATAAATTTCTCTGGAAAGTGCCATAATATCAAGCTATCCATGGGATAATATGTATTGACTAGCCCAATGCTTTTCATTCCAATGGGAGGTGTTGATGTTGTGCTAGGAGTCTAATGGCTACAATCCTTGGGTACAATAGCTTTTAATTTTCAAAAAAATTTCATCAAATTTTCTACGGAAGGAAAGGAAGTTGAATTAAGATATATTGTAGGGAAACTAGGAAAGATAATCAGCTCTAATGGTATGACAAAGCTTCTAAAAAGGGAACAAAGAGGTGTAATTGCACAATTATGTTTGCTAGATGTTTCCACATCAGAATGATCTATTTCTCCAGATCTCAAAAAAGTCCTAGACAATCATTCCAAGGTATTTGAGACTCCCAAAGATCTCCCATCTATTCGTGATCATGATCATGCTATTCATCTGATTCCAGGAAGTGTTCCTTCAAACATCAGGCCATACAGATATCCCTATGCCCAAAAGAGTGAAATTGAACGTATGGTTGCAGAAATGCTAGAGCTGGTATAATTCAGCCTAGTCAAAGTTCTCTATCTGCTCCAGTAGTATTGGTGCACAAGAAGGATGCATCATGGTGCATGTGTCCGGATTATAGGGAGCTCAACAAGCTCACTATTAAAGATAAGTTTCCCATTCCTGTCATTGATGAATTACTGGATGAATGCATGGATCAATTTACTTCACCAAGTTGGATCTTCATTCAGGATATCATCAAATCAGAATGAAGACTGAAGACATTCCAAAAACAGCATTTAGAACTCATGAGGGTCATTATGAATTTTTGGTCATGCCTTTTGGCCTTACCAATGCACCTTCAACATTTCAAAGTTTGATGAATTCAATTTTCAAACCATTCCTTAGAAAATTTGTGTTAGTATTTTTTGATGATATACTAATCTACAACAAGTCTTGGAAGGATCATGTTGAACATGTTGACAGGGTGCTACAACTATTGGAGGAGAAACAATTATATGCAAAAACATCCAAATGTTTCTTTGGAGTACAAGAGGTGGAATATCTGGGTCATATTGTATCTCATGAAGGAGTTAAGGTAGACCCAAGCAAAATTAAATCCAAAATCCCCACATCCACAAAGCATCTGCGAGGATTTACCGGGTTGACAGGGTATTATCGCAAGTTTGTTAAGAATTATGGGAGAATAGCAGCACCTCTAACAACATTATTGAAGAAAGATGCATTTTCATGGACTCCAAAAGCAACAAAGGCCTTCGAACACCTTAAAGAGGCAATGTGCCAAGCACTGGTTTTAGCTGCACTGGACTTCACAAAAACCTTTATTGTGGAATGTGATGCTTCAGGAAATGGAATTGGTGTTGTTTTAATGCAAGATGAAAGACCCATTGCTTTTGAAAGTCGTCCAATCAAGGAAAATTTTTTACACAAAGCTATTTATGAGAAGGAAATGTTGGCAATACTCCATGCACTTAAGAAATGGCGACCCTACCTAATGGGAAGACACTTCAAGGTAAAAACGGATCATGATAGCCTTAAATACTTTTAGAACAAAGATTATCCTCTGAAGAGCAAAAAAGTGGGTCACAAAGATGTTGGGTTATGACTTTGAAATCATCTACAAAAAAGGGAAGCAAAATGTGGTGGCAGATGCACTCTCAAGAAAGGATGAGGATGTGGAAGCATTGTGTGCGCCATTTCTATTATCCAACCAGATTGGATAAATGAAGCAAGGGAGGAATGGAATAATGACGAAGAAGTGTGGGCACTTATTCAAAAGTTACAACAAGATTTCCAATTACAATCTGATAATTTAGCTAGAAAAATGATTCGTTATGTACAAATATCGTTATACCTCTGTAAGAATTCCAACTCAAACAAAAGATTCTTAATGGAATTGGCACACTTCTCCCTTAAGGAGGGCAACTCAGGATTTTAAAAACTTACCACAGGGTTAAGAAGGAATTTTTTTGGGATGGTCTTAAATCAGATATTCAAAAGTTTGTGGCGGAATGTTTGGTTTTCCAACAAATAAAGTTGAAACAATTAAGACACCGGGTCTATTACAACCTTTATCCATTCCAAGCCAACGTTGGGAGGAGGTTTCAATGGATTTTATCACAGGTTTACCCAAGTCTGAGGGAAAGAGTGTCATCATGGTGGTAGTTGATAGACTTACCAAGTACGCACACTTTTATGCATTATCACATCCATTTAAAGCCAATACAGTTTCTACTGCATTTATGGAAACAATTCAAAAGCTACATGGAAACCCAAAGATTATTGTAAGTGACAGAGATCCCATTTTCACTGGAAATTTTTGGATAGAATTATTCTCTTGTCTTGGTACTCAGTTAGCACATAGCTCATCTTATCATCCTCAATCTGATGGGCAAACTGAGATAGTAAACAAATGTTTGGAAGGATATCTTCATTGCTTTGTATCTGATAAAGAGATACAATGGGTCAAATGGTTGCCTCTGGCTGAATGGTGGTATAACACTTCCTTCCATACAACAACAAAAATGACCCCATTTATGGCACTTTATGGGTATCAACCGCCATCCATCACATCATATTTAAGATAAAATTCTAAGGTTCAGGCAATGGAACATCACATCGAACATCAACAGCAAGTCCTCCAACTCTTAAAGGATAACCTCGTGTTGGCACAAAATAGAATGAAACAACAGGGAGATCAACATCGCAGTGAAAGAAGTTTTAATGTAGGTGATTAGGTATTCCTACGGCTACAACCATATAAGCAAACGTCCCTCAAGCAAGCTAAGAAGGATAATAAATTATCACCAAAGTATTATGGTCTATACAAGGTGTTGCAAAATATTGGTACTATGGCATACAAATTGGAGCTTCCTACAGCTTCTCGAGTACACCCAGTTTTCCATGTTTCATGTTTAAATAAGGTTATAGCTGACAAGCTCCTAGTTCAAACAATATTGCTAGAACTTGACGAAGAAGGAAAAATTATATTGGAACTGGAAACAGTCACAAAAACAAGAACTCGACAGCTACGAAATCGATCAATTTCGAAGTATCTCATCAAGTGGAAGAACTTATCCACTTAAGATTCCACATGGGAGGATGAGAATTTTATATAGAAGCATCCAAAACCACTCAAGCATTGAGGACAACACTTGTTTGAAAGAGAGGGGCATGTTAGGTCCCTATAATACAAGTGATTACCCCATTACTAGTGTAGTTGTATCCCTTGTTAATATTGTTGTGCCCCTATTGTCCCCATATTGTTATTACTGTGCCCCATAGAATCCCTCTATTGTTATTTTTGTGCCTTTATATTATTATTGTTAGGTCTGCTGGGTTATATTGTGACTCCTTAGACTCCTATATATAGAAAGGAGGTTTCGTCATTTGAATCATCGAAGAATTGTTCATTTGTGTAATGTAAAGGAGGTTGCCACCTCGAAGAGGCTGAATTCTAAGGCATTGATCTATCTTTTCTATATTTTTGTGAGCCGGTTTTATAACGTAGAATATAATTATGATGTGTACACTTTTAGGCTATGACCATGATAAGACTCCATATAAAACTATTCTAGGATTCATGACTTCTATATACCCACTTTCACTCAAACGCTTGGTTAGTTTCAATTAGGAGCCACAACAAGAATTCATTATGCTCTCACTAGATGATTGTTCATTGCTTGCTTTAGATGATTCATTGTCTTCTTTGTAGTAGAACCTATTATTCCTTTGATTCTTTCCTTTTTAATATTTATGAGATTTAATTTTTTTCTTTTTGTATTTTTCTTTCTCTAGCTTCTCAGCTTTAGTATAAGGACATTTTGAAGCAAAGTGACCAAATATTCTACAATCAAAGCATTTGAAGGGAAACTTACCTTTATATTTTCCTGATCCTCTCTTTAACTTCCTCAGAAACTGAGCCACCTCCTGATCTGATTCATATCTGGAGAAATATGTATGTTCTTTAGACTTATTTGAAGCTTTCAAGGTAGCATCCTTTGGTTCTAACTTCTCATTTTGAATTCTCATTTCACAAGTAATAAGAATACCATTAATTTATTCCATCATGAGAGTGTTCAGGTCCTGGATATCTTCTATAGAAGAAATCTTGGCATTGAATATCATAGGAAGAGATATAAATACTTTTTGCACAAATACTTCATACTTAAGATTCTCATTAAGCCCCAAAAAATATTAGCCCCCTCATCATCTCTAAGAAAATAATCATTGATACTCTTATCCTCATTCATATTTAAACTTTAGAATCTCATTCTATAAGTTTTGAGTTTGGATTTATTTACCTTTTAGTCTCCTTCCTAAGTGTTATTGAGTTTTTCTCAGGCCTCCTTAGCTGATTTATAATATATCACCTTGACTAGCTCAAATTGGTTAACACCAAACAACATTGTGTTCATATCCTTTGCATTATTTGAATAGGCCCTTCTATCATTTGGATATGTTGGAGGAGGTTTTGGAATTGTGTATCTAACTTCTATAGAGGCCCATACATCAAAACAAATATACATTAGTTAAGCTTCCATTCTAACTTTCCAAAACACATAATTGGTTCCATCAAACAATGATGCTATGTTTGAGAAAATCTCCTAAATAACCAAGATTCCCTGCAAATCTACCTTCTAGTGGTTAAAGTATTCTTAAAGAAACCCACTTTGATACCAATTGTTGGGAATCAAGGAATACTAACAGGGGGGATTAGTTAGTATTCTACAGTTTCACATTTACTTAAACAAGTATTTAATCAAATTAAATTAACTAATCAACAAGGTACAATTCACGACATGTGTACACAGAGATTTAACATGGAAACCCTTCCGAGTGAACAATCTCAAATTTTGTTTTATTATGATGTAATTTGTGACAGCTCCAAATTAATCCATACTATATATGCAATGTAAACATTTTTAACCAAAGAAAAAATGGGCTAAGTAATGGGACACAGATTCTAGAGGGATGGGGCGATTACTTGATAAAAATAATATTAATGTATAGAAAATTCAAATGAGGGAATTTGAAAGGTTAAGGAAATTTTAACAGTCAATAGGAAAAGGGAAAACAGAATTGCTTGAAAAAAAAATGAAGAGAGTAGAAGGGGAAAGCAAGGGAAGAGAGATAAATTTGAATACCAAGAGAGGTTTAATAGTGGAAAGGAATGGATATTTTGGTTGGAAAAGGAGTTGTTAGCCTTGGAAGCATTTGGCCCAAAAATGGATCCAAAACACTCCCAAAGTCTTCAATATTTGCCTAAGGATCATTCAAAAATCATAACAATCGCATGCCAAGAACCCTTAGCATGGCGGAAATGCACTATCAGAGGGCAGAAACACATAAAAACAGTGAAAACCACATATCGGAGGCTTAAACATAAAAATTCACAGCAACCATTAGATCTGGCCGATCAACGGCCCAGATCTAAGCGGTAAATCACAATCGGCGGGCATCGGTGCAGACAGTATGGAACTTGCGACAGCGATCAGTGATGCAATGTGGACCATCGATCAAGCGCGTAGATCAATGGACCACATCGCATCGCAGGATTGTTATCGGGGATTACTATGAGCGCTAACCATGGACCTCTGGCTTGGGCGATGTGCGATTGCGATCAGATCGCATTGCTATGTCGTGTCGGAACCTTGCCAAGGGGTAGGGCCTTTATACATGCATAGGTGCGATCCGATTAACCGGCTCGACGGTTATATACATAATATTGCATAATATTTTAGGTCCGCAAGAAGGCCATTTTCAATGTATTTCGTTATTTAACAAAATACAAAGGGAACCAAGGAGCGGCGTCGATGCAATAAGGCCCGGACCCGACAGGGTTCGGAAACGAAATAGTTAATATTTTAGGTCTGCCAGAGTAATTTGTTAATATATTTCTAACAATTTTTGTATTTCTAAAATACAAAGAAAATACATGGGGCCAAGCCACTTGCGATTTGCGATAGCGACCCAAAGGGCGGACCCGATAGAGGAATAGGCCACGTTTGAGGACTTTTGAAGTCTGAAATGAACAGAGCTAGGTGGGAATTTACAATATTGCATCATTTCTCTGTTTATAACAGAAAATAGTCACTGTTTTCATTTTAAAGGGATTTCAAAAGGCAAGCAGACCCATTCCACCACATAACAGAGGTCAGGAAATAGTTGCCGTGAGACAAAAGGCAACGGTGCAGCTCATCCAAAACCGAAAAATGATCATGGAGCATAGACGGCACAGCTCATCCAAAACCGACAAATGATCATGGAGCATAGACAACGCAACATAGTCAAACAAAGAGAACGACCATGGGGCATCTCTGGCACGAGAGAGCTCCCAGACAACGCAGCAAACTACCCAAAAATGGTTACTCTTCTGTCAGAAGAAGAAACCTCTGAGCCCATGCTTGCCTAGTCGGGGCATCAAAGTTGTTGAAGAGATAGAGGAATAGATTAAGACCTCTCGAGCCTCAGAAGTCTCGAGAGCGTTGTAAAGAGCTATAAATATCTAAAAGTAAGATGTAATAAGGGTTCAACTTCTGGAGACTATTGAGACTTTGCTACTCAGGCTTCTCATCTTCATTCTAGCAAATACAAGCTTCTTTTGTCGTTATATGTTCAATGTTCATTTCCTCTTCTGTTCTAAGCTTGCACTTGAACAGGTTGTTCATGTTTTCTTTTGTATCTAATGCCAAATAACTGTCATCTTATCTCTACGTTGATAAATTAGATTTGCAAGCTTCTTTTACTACCTGTAGCTAGCCATTCATATGTGTTTATATATGCATCTCCCGGTATAGTCAGTATTCTTCATTTATTGCCTGTAACTATCCATTCATATGTGTTTATATATATGCATCTGTCAGTACAGTCAGTATTCTCCATCTATCCATTGAATCTACAAACTATTGAGCATTAATGGTCTAAAGCCTTGTAAAGTTGAGGGTGTTCATGCATGTCTTGAGTGAAAAACAGAGTTGAAATGGTTATGGCTTGATCCAAACCATAATTCATTCAATAGTTCAGAGAACAATATTGAAGATTATATGTTACCAGTTATATTCGAGCTGCAACCTAGGAGAGTTTCCTGGAGTGATAACAGGAGCAAGAAGAAATCACAAGGTGTGGAATTGATTGCCTCTCAAGTCCCCATTAGCTTGGAGGGTGGAGATGGTGTTTCTCAAGAGATACCTAAGGGATAGGGTGGAGGAATTGATATTGGAAAATTCCTAGAGGATTTTTGGATGTTTCTTTGTTGTATGTTGATTTTATTGTGGGTTCTGGAATCCCTGCATTGGATGGAACCAGTTGAGTTTTGAAGGGTGTAGAAAGTTGGTCTCTAGAATCCTTGTGTGTTTTCTTGGTTTTAATCCTGCTGGTAGGTGGAGGTGATTGAATCTTTGGATTCCTTGTTTTAGTTTATGAATGGGTTTGATCCCTGAAGCAAAAGATCCCTCAACCTAAGGAATCTAGCTTGGGGGTGACAGCTATAAGTGAGACTTGGTTGTAGTTTTCTATAGTTGGGTGGAGAGTCATAGTCCCAAACTCGGTTTCCCATTAATTTTGAGATAAGTATTTCTCACGTTCTCAAGAAACAAATTATATATATATCCCTATTTTCATTGTCGGTTTGAAATGGTGTTCGTTGATGACATGGTTCATGATATCTTTAGCTTTATGAATTGACCAATGTGGGTTTGTTACTGTGTAAAAGGTGCTAGAATGGCATGTGGAAGAATTGACTTAGTTCTTGAGGAGTCACTTAACTATGAAGGTGTTGGGTTACATTGGAAGAAAAGAGTGTCCAACAGTGTTAATGGATAGTATGGAAATATTTGAAATATTATGTTCATTTCCGATTTAAATTATTGTATATGTAATGGTAGATTTGTTGCAGGGTAATGGGTACATTCTTAATTGAAGGGAAGGAATTCTTGATTATATTCCCTATGGTTGCATTTTTCCATGCATGAACCAAGAAAATAAGTTTACTGCTCTATCAATGAGCTATTACATCTCTTTGTAATCCTGTGAAGAAATGCAGTTAATTTTGTTAAATTGCTATCATGCCTATGATTGAATTTTTCTTATGTTTTTTCATTAATTCCTTATGAGTTTGATGATTTTTTGGTGGTAGAAGTAGTGTTTGAAAAGCTTGAAAATTAAAGAAATTGATGCTCTGTCACAGAGCTAGAAACTGGAAAAATCTAAGTTAAATTTAATTTTTGTCTTGCAGGTCGGAGGTCAAGAGGTCAGCTTGGAAGGCCCAACCTCCGACGGGCTGACCTGACTCTCTGTGCCTATAGGTTAGGAGGTCGAGGAGTCAGACCTTCCCAACCCTTTATATTGTAAATTCTAGTGGAACCAAGCTAACCCCGACTTAGGTCAAAGGTCAGGGGTCAAGCCCAACCTTTTAAATTGTTAAATTGTGTTTGTGAAAGGAGGATTGACCCCCGACCCCCCTTGATTTGTGTGCCTGCCTTAATGGTCATGCATCAGGTGCCACGTGGTTTTGTGGTGGGTCCATGCACATACTCACCTTCCACGTGGGCCTCTGTGAGGCTGCCACGTGGAGGTCATGATGACATGGCATAGTGGTTATGGTTAATCTTTAAATGGCCATAACTTTTTATCTGTAAGTCGGATCGAGGTGAAATTTATATCATTTGAATCATGTCGATGAGAAAAATGCAATGATAGTGTTTATTTAAAATTATGTAAAATTTGAAAGAGGTCAAAAATTTTAGCTCTTGTTCCATAAAAATACTTTGGGAGTCAGGTCAATAGAGTAACAACCTCCCTCTAACTATGGTTGGGTTTAGGGTTAGGAGTAGTGTGTTTACATAATTCTGAGCCACAAATTTTGATTACATCAGATTTTGTGAGCATCAACTCACAGGAGGCCCTATCCCCCTCATATTTGAAGGCCCCTACTTTCTTGAGGTACCAAACATTTGATATGTACAGGCACCCACTTGTAGTAGTGATTTGGGGGGATACCAAAAAGCCTCAAAATTAATTTTTCTCAAAACCTTATGCAAATTGTTTCATGTTAAAGAGCTTGAAAATATGATTCCAATGCAAATTGAATTGCATCAAACGGACTCTAGATGCAAAAGTTATGGCAGTCTGAAGTTCGTGCCAGACAACAAAAGGAGTCTACAGGGCTACCACGTGATAGCACTAGGAAGTTCCATGTGGAACTATACAAATGAAAATTTGGTGTTCCACGTGATCATGTGGCAATTTAATATGCTAACACGTGGCCTTTTGTATGATGATGTGGCATAGCATGGAGAGGATACATGGCATGACATGGCAAGTTCTAGAAGCGACTAACGTGGTAGTTTTTGGTTGATAGATGATTGGGCTCCAAGTGGACCAATTAGAAGCTAAAACTCAAAGGCCACCACGTGGTAGCCTCTAAAATACCGAGAAATTTCTTTACGTGACAAATTGGAAACTATAGTAAATCACCAGTAGGAACCGACAGGGTTTGAGCCTGCGACCTCGAGGTCGACGTGCAAGCCTTCCACCAATGAGAAAAAATGGAAAGTTTTGAAATGGGTTGAGAATATTATTTTTAAATATTTTATGGTTAATTATGGATTAACAAAGGCAGCTCCGTGACCTTGACTACAAGACTTGTCCCCTCCAAAATTACAACCATATCACTGTGGAAAATTATGGATGTGATACCTCTTATTTGACTGTGCACTATAAGTTTCAAATGATGCCACAAGTATTAACTACAAAATTGTTACAAAATGGATATTAAACTTACCTATGCCACTGTGTCAAAATATAATGAGACCACTTACTTCATAAACAACGAAAACCAACATAATCACCAACCAAGTGGTTGCAGTCTTGCACATTTTATTGGGCCGCAACATAGTTGAATTTTTAATATGGAAATAAAGCTTAATCAATGAGCCACTATATAATGTGATTGTACCATCGAATAAGTTGTTATATTTTAAGCTTTTGTAGTGTAATTTGATAGGTTGGAAGCATATCACAATAGGATATATCCAAAACAAATTATGCCCCAATATGGGATATTGTTGGCAGTCAGCAGGTTTGACCCCAGGTTTGTCAAGCCATAATGTTTTAAATAATAAAAATATTATGTTCATGCCACATGAGTCTAATTTGAAATATTTTAGAGTTGGTACCTTTTGGAGCAGAGTTTTCTATCTGTAAATTTTTGTAAACTAGTGTTATGGAGCTCGAATTTGCAGCAACTGAAGGAGGATTTTAGTGGTATTTTAAAACCACTTCCTGGTAGCAGAGAGCTCAGTTTTGTTGTAGGTTTTGGAGGTAGAATTGCTATTGTAATCAATTTTTGGAGCAATAGTAAAAGAGGCCACTCCCTTGGAGGCATGACTTGGAGACATAGTCCCCACTGGTTGAACTTTGTTATTAATTGGTTGTTGTTCCTATTTTCTTCTCTTCTTGATTTTATACATTTCTTTTAAATTGTAGCTTCTTTAAAGTCCTTTGTGCTTTATTCAAGTTAATTGTGATCACACTTCAAAATAGTTTAAATTAATCATTCACATTTGGTAATTTTTGGAAACCAAGTCACGTTAAAATATTTAGATCAAGTGGTATTAGAGCAAGATTGATATTGGTTTGTGAGTTTGCATTATAACTAGGAGAAAAATCAAAGCAAGGTGAACGAACACTTGTAGAAGGATATATAGAGATTTGTTCAAGGTGAGACCAAAGAATAGAGATGGACTCATCAACAGAAGGAAATCTAAAAGGAAACGTATTTAACTCTGGGGCAGAGTTTTTCGAAGATTTCATGGCAATGAAGGCCATGATAGATGAATTATATCAGGAATGGAAGAAGCCTAGTGAAGGAAGTCCATTGAAGAAAGTTAGAGACAAAGTAAATGGTGGTGATTTGAAAAATGCTTCTCCTTCAATTCCTCACTCTACTCATTCTCCTCCTCATTCTCCTCATTCATATCCTCATGGGAAAGATGCTTCAAAGAAGTCATTGTTGAAGCTGGACATTAAATTTGACTTTTAAATCTATGATGGCAAGATAAATGCTAGAATACTTGATAATTGGATTCGCCAAATGGAATTCTATTACCATGTGCAACATATCTTTGAAGACAAGGTAAAATTTCAGTTGGCCTCTCTTCAATTGGAAGGCATTGTGCTAATATGGTGGGAAACTAGGCTTCAAGAAGATAAAACGTTTTCCTCTTGGTTTGAATTTACTTAAGCATTGAAAATTAAATTCTATCCCTTTCCACATAACTAGAAGGAAATTATAGAATGAAAAACTTTACAATAGCGTAAAGGCCAAAGTGTGCAAAACTTTACTAAGGAGTTTAGAAAAAAGGCATTGGATTTTAACATTCCACTAAACACACAAGAGACTCTCCTTAAATACATCAATATTTTATATACGCAATATTATTATTTTTAAATCCATTTAAACTAGATGAGGTATATGTGTAAGATACCTACATTAAAGTAGGTAAACTGGGTGGTGGAGTATCCATGGAATCCATATATTGGAAAGAAGATAAATCCAAAGGAAAGGATACTCCAAAGAGAACAACTTTTGTGAATAAGGATGATGGGAGACTTTCTTGTTCCCATTGCAAAAAAGATGGGAATGATGATGATAATTGGTGGAAGGTGCATCTATAGCTCGGGCCCAAGACAATAAGTGAAAGTATAAGGTGGAAATGACAATTCAATGCAGTATGGGATCAGACTCTAGTGACAAGAAACAAATTGTAGCTATGGGGTTGAAAGGTATATCTTATTCACATGTTGGTTCTAGTTCTTCTTTCTCGCCTCCTATTTCTGAAAGGGAGAGATATGAACTTTTTTGCATAAGGGTGGTAATTAAACATACAAAAGTTGATAGCTTGCTTGACAGTGGTTCTCAAGCCTACTTGATATCTTAGACAATTTTAAAGAAGCCTAAACTAGAAACAACACTACATCCTAAAACTTCTTTGCTTGAATGGGTATGTAAAACTACTAAGTTGCAAGTGACTGGAAAATGTAAGCTTAGGTTTGTTGTCATATCTAAATTTTTGGATGAAGTTGAACTAGATGTGGTTATATTGGATATTTGTGGAATTGTGCTTGGAAGTCCTTGTTTGACAAGAAAGCAATCTTCTTCGAGAAGGAAAAAAGGTATCACCTTTTCAAGGACGGCGTTGAGTATATCATTTGAGCTCATCACATGAAATATGACCTCTCGTTGGTAACAATAGGGAAATTTATTGTGATTATCCAGGTGCATAGAATAGGGTGGACAAATATTAGACAAGTGGTGAGGAAATACCTGCATTCATTATTCGAGTAAAAACCTTTTGGAGGTCTAAATGCCTCTCAGTGGGGAGGAATGATCCAGGAGGATCCCAAAAATCATCAAAATCCAAATTTTTCAAAACTTGGTGGAAACAATGAAATTTTGAAGAGCTCGACGGTATGATTCCAACACAACTAGAATTTCATTAAACATACTCAAGATGTAAAAGTTATGGAAATTTGGAGTTCGTGCCAAACAAGAAATGGAGTTTGTAGGGATCCCATGTGGGAATACCATAAAGTGCCACATGTCACTATATGAATGTTGATGTGGAATTTCATATGATGATGTGGCATGTTGAGATGCTAGCACATGGTTGTCCATATTATCAAGTCATTTTGTCAATCTAGGGTAAGTAAACTATGAGGAGAAACACAATATGTGAAAACGGACTACTTAGGTATTTTCCTGTGCAAAAATAAAGCACAAACCAGGTACAATTAAATATCAGATCCGATTCACACTGGAAATTGATTTCATTGTACTTAAGTCCACTTTTGGCTTAGTGAGTTAAAATCACAAATTCAGAAACACATATTACTCTGTCACACTAAATATTCTTTCTGAAAAATGTATTGATTCATTCAAAGTGGCCTATAAGATGCAATGAAAAGAGATTTCAATAAAACTAGCATTCTAAGTCTGAAAAGAAGATTCACTCAAATACAATGATGACTATTTTTAATTAAAAATGCAAACTTCTCCAATTTATCACTGTAATCACTCTTTCAGGCATACAAAATCTAACTAATTACGATAATTTAAATTCAAAACATGGTAGTTACTAATAAAGAAAGAAAATATAACTAAATCATATTCCTTAACTACGTTATATTACCAAACAGAGCACACATTATAGTAATTTTAGGAAGCTATAGGAAAATTACATGAATTATGCAGGCTACTACATGATTTCTACAGAATATGTACATTTTATACATGTAAGACATAACTAATCAACAAAATGAATTCAAAACACCATTAAATCAAGAAAAAATAATTGAAACAAGTATAACACATTCCAGGGGGGGCTCTTGGTGTATGTTGGCAATGAACATGCTCATAAACTAAAGAAAATTGTGCACCACTTTAGAAAAAGTCTTCATGTATTAAGAAATCTTCCAAACTTAGTACAAAATAACAGTTTTGGTCATAAATAGTAAGAGAAAATATATTACTAACTCTATATGTTTGTTGGTCATCTTTTTAATACAAAATATATCAAATTAATACTGAATTTTCCCATATATGGGATTATTTTTTAAGAAATGTGTTGTTATTGATGGAAAAGATGATAAGGATGAATGCAAAAGGAGAGATGATTACAAGAAGTATGAAGATCAACTAAAAGTATGTAAAAGAAAAGATGGAGAAGGTGCATTGATTTAAAGCCATTTTAAACTCAAAAGATCACTTCAAGTGCTTTTGGGACTCACTCATATGTAAAGATATTTGAAATACCTTTCCAACGATATAGGGAGGTCCAAAAATGCCCTCCTGTATCATAAGTTATTATTGAATGCTTAAGTACGAAGCTTGGTGTTTTATCAAAAGGAATTGTGCATAAATTAAAGCGCTTGGAGCTATGTTTCAAGGCTTAAAATATGAATGGGTTAGTAGCATAAGATTCGCCATTGAAATATGGAATTTATGTGGAATAAAACACAATGTTAAATTTTGATATGTAATTTATGAACAAGTTGGCAACTCCAATGGAGGAAGTGGAAACATTTGGAAGCTATGAGATAGTTTGGTTAAACTTGATACTGTACCAAATTTAGAAAGTCTCTGCTACATCTTATAAAAATTCTAGAATAGTAAAATTGAGCAGTTAAGCTCAATTTTTTTTTGTAGAAATAGGCAAGGAGAGTTAGAAGACTTGGAGAAAAATTTCAAGAGGCATATTTGAAGCAGGACAAAGGAAAAAATAAAGAATCATGAAAGCATAAAAGTGCAAGATAACTAAAGAGCAAAAGACTAAAAATACATGTCAAAATTCCTTTATAAGCAGAATGAATTGGTGTGTTGCTAGATGTTGGTGAGATTCATGGATTGATGTTTCTGATGTGTTAGGTGATTTGTTCAATGATCATATATTGTTGAAGGTGTTTGTATGGTGGTTTTGGTGACTAATTTAAGAGATAAATTGATTTGTTTATGGAAGGAAGTGGCCTTCATGTTTTGAGTATGAAAATTGTATGAAAGATGAATCATTGAGAGCAGGCAAGTTGTAGCTTGTAGGGAAAAGGTTGTATCTCCTTCCAGTAGTTATTAGTAAAAGTTAGGGGTTGTAGCTCCTTTCAGTTGTAGCTAATAAATTAGGGAGTAGTTGCTTCCTTTTAGTTGTAAGTAGCGAACTTTGTAACAGTAAGTAGTAGCTTGCCTTGTGAAGAGATTGAAGAAAACTTTTAAATAATATTGTTTGTCTTATGTTGATTCTTACCATTCTCATCTGAATTAATTACTGAATTATTAATTGGTGTCCCAATATCTTGTGCAAGTAAAATAAAGGTATAAAATTTCTACAATATTGATTCACCCCACCTCTTAGTATTGTTCTCGTTTCTAATGATTGGTATCATAGAAAACCAGGTTACTTCAGATCAATTTAACAGTTGGAAGAAAAATCAAGGACCATGGAAAACAAGGAAGAAGGATCCATCAATAGGGAACCTATGTTCAATGGATCAAACTATGTGTTTTGGAAAGTAAGGATGAAGACCTATATTCAATCACTTGGAGTTGATGTATGGGTTGCCATGGAAGAAGAGTATCAAAATCCTCCAGCAATGATTACTAAATATCAAAAGATGGATTTTACATGCATTGTTAAAGCTATCAATGCCCTGCTTGTTGGCCTACTAGAATCTAAAATAGTCAGTGTCATGGATTGCACAACTACAAAAGATATTTGGGACAAGATGAGCAGTTGCTATGAAGGTGACAACAAGGTAAAGTAAGCTAAACTTCAAAGTTTTAGAATGTACTTTGAGTCTTTAAAGATGCATGATGATGAAGATATTGCAAAGTACTTCCTAAGAGTTGATGAGGTTGTGAACACTATAAGAGGCCTTGATGAGAAATTAGAAGATCCTATAGTAGTTCAAAAGGTGTTGAGATCTCTTTGTGAGATATTTAATCCCAAGGTTTCCATTAAGGAGATTATCAATATAAACTCTCTCATTTTGGATCAGCTACTTGGTACACTCACTGCTTATGACATGAGAATCTCAAATGGAAAACCTATACCAAAGGAGTCAACCTTAAAAGTAGATAAGAAGCCCAAGGAAGACCATGATGATTAATGTTGTGAATAATATGAAGAAGAAGCAAATTTTGTGAGGAAGCTCAATAGGGGCTCAAGAAAATACGAAGGAAATATAACTTTTAAGTGCTTTAATTGTGGAAAAGTTGGATATTATGCTTCCAAGTGTCTTGAGAAGAAGAAGAAATAATATGATACTAGAGAGGAGTTTGGGAAAGTGCAAAAGTAAAGGAAGAAGGCTAAAAATAAGAGCTTCTACACCAAATAGGTCAGTTCCTTTGAAAGTGAAGGTAGCCAATCTTCAGATAAGGATAGAGATGATGAAGGTCCAAAGGAATTCATGCTCATGGCTACAACCAATCTATAAGTTGAAGCTATTAATTCTAATATTGAAGAGGCTAAAGTTGATTTAGAAGGAGAGCTGGTCAGTGCTCTTGAAGAGATTGAAAGGCTCAGAAAGAAAAATAAAACCAAGAAAGAGTTTCTTATCAAAGACAATGATAAAATTATTTAACTTATGCTACTACAAATTGAAGAAGGCAAGAAGATTCAAGAGATTTTATATTAGCAGCTTAGTGAGAAGAATCAAGCATGTGAGAAGCTTGAAAGAGAAGTTTTTTTGCGAAGGAAAGAATCAAAGAAGGAAAAATTGTAGTTGAGATTTAATCAAAAGTTTGGAAAGGGGGGGAAAATCTAAATGGGCTTCTTGAAGCACAAAGAGTCTCCAATAATCGAATTGTTCTTGGATTTGAGGCCGAATCTAGCTCAACAGCAGAGTTAAAGGGAAAAATTTCGATTTCCTTTGTGCAAGCAGCAAAAAATGGTGACAGCGTAACAGTACAAAGACAAAGGTAGGACGCATCCAATATTCAGCAAGAGTCTCTTCAACAACAATGAAATAGAAGGAGGAATTTCACTCAGCAAAAGGAAAATATTATCAGAGGAGAAAATCGAAATACATAGAGAGCATCCTAGCAAAATATTAGAAGTCGATTTTCTCCTAGGTATGCAGATATATTTCCAGGCTGATATTTTACATGCACCAAGTATGGACATAAGGCAACAAATTGTAGGGAGAATTTGTCATACGGTCAACTCAGATCAACAAGAAGAAATTATCAGTGAAATCCATCAATTAGATAGAGGAAGAGTTGACCCAAGTACAACAATCCATTTAATCATTTGAATAATTTGATTAAATGCTTTAACAGTCAATTTTAGGCATATAATAGTTGATTGCAATCTTAAGAATAAGAGGCTTGATCCAGTTAATGAGAAAACAAGCTAGGATCCCAAAGTTTGGAAAATATAAGGAAAATTTAGAGCAATGTAATATTGTTTTGTATTCTAAGAATGAAGGCAAACATTGGTATGTTGATAGTGGTTATTCCATGCACATTTCACAAGATAGAAGTGAGTTTTCTACATGGAAACCAGTTGAGAAAGGTAATGTGACCTTTGGAAATAATGCATCTAGTAAGATTGTTGGAAAATAGACTGTCTAAAGGTAGAGGTAAAGTCAAGAATGTTTTATTTGTTGATGGGATGAAGCATAATTTACTTAGTGTGCCTCAGATTTGTGAAAAATGATATGGTGTGATTTTCAAGGCTAAGAATTGTCAAATCAAGTCTACATGCACTGGAGAAGTAGTAGTTGAAGTTGTGAGAACATAAAGCAATGTATATTTCCTGGAAGAGAAGACATAGAGGTGTTTCTTGTCAAATATTGATGAAAGCTAGTTGTGGCATAAGAGACTTGGAAATATTAATTTTGATCATATAGTTAGATTGGGCAAGAAGAACAATGTGAAATATTACCTTTCAAGTCCAAGGAGAATTCATCAACCAAGCCATTATTATTATTATCGTCATCCAATTTGAAGGTCACAACCAAGCCAGACACCAAATTGGTGTATGGGACCTCCTTGTTTGTGATACAAGGGACCCACCTCCACGCAGTGATTTGATTGTTAAGTCTATCAAGCAACCCCTAGACAGAATCATCTACTTGCAGCTAAAAGTATTCTCATATATCTTAGAGCCATGATGAACTATGGACTTTGGTAGCCAAGAGATAAATGATTTTCACTAACTTTTTTTGTTGATGTTGATTGGGCAAGTGATGTATATGATCGAAATAGCACTAGTGGTGGTGCTTTCTTTCTTGGATTGTCTAGTTTCATGGTTGAGCAAGAAGAAAGCTTCAATATATCTCTCTATATTTGAAGAAAAATAAATACTAGCGGCTTCTTGTTGCACTCATCTCTTTTGGATGAAGCAGACTTTGCAAGATGTACAAGTGTTTTATTATCAGCGTATTCCTATTATTAGTGATAATACAAGTGTCATCAGCATGTCAAAGAATATTTTTTTTACTCAAAGACAAAGTATATTCCAAACAAGTACCATTTCTTGAGAGAGCAAGTTGCAAATAAAATTGTCAAGCTGAAGTATGTACCTACAAAAGAGCAGGTAGTTGATATATTCACCAAACCTCTCCCAAGAGACCATTTTGAGTGTTTAAGGTGGAGATTGAGAGTTGTTTCTCTTGCCTCCATCCAATAGATCTTCCTTTGAGAGGAAGAGAGGCATCCAACAAACATTTAACATATCAAGATGCAGTTGTCAGGTCCACAAGATCAATATGACAGGGGGATATTGTTGACAAGGGGAGCCTGCTGGTATCTTTTCCATTGATGTCAAAGGGGGAGAAGTATTGGTGATCAAACAAAGGAAGGATAAGGATCTCAAAGTAAAAGGGGAGAAGTATTGGTTATCAAGCAAAGGAAGGAGAAGGATCTCAAATTCAAAGGGGGGGAGTATTGGTGATCAAACAAAAGAAAGAGAAGTAGACCAGCAAAAGTACACCAGAGAAACAACAAACAAAGGAGAAGTATTAAAGGGGGAGCAACATTAGTTCTCAATTTTACGCATGAGAAAAAATTTCCCTTTTGATTGTATCAACAATCATAACTAAACCTTTACTAAAATTTGTGCTCAAATTAAAAACTATCAAGCTTTCAAATTTCATTGAATGTCAAATTTCATTGGCCCCAAATCATCGCTCCTTTAAACTTCAGCTCTCAGACACATACGACCTCGAGTCGGGATCAATGGCTTAAGCCTACATGTGCTTAAAACTTCTCTTGTTCAATTCAATATCAAAATGCTTTTTAATTATGACATTTGTGTAAATTTCCTAGAGAATCGAATGTCCAGACACACCTCTCACAGCTAAAGGCCTTGCCATGTCAACTATGTATTAACGAGTTATTTCAACAGCCAAATCAATCAACTCATCGTCTATCATCCAATCAGGTTTTTACACCTCACACTATCATGACACTCTACCTCGTCATGTTACCACGTAATGTTGCTATATCACATCATCATAATGATTTCACCCTGCCATGTGTCATGCTACTAAGGAACCACGTCATAACATTGGCCATGTCATCACCACATGTACGCTACTTCACCAACAATGCCACTCTGCCACATTGATGGCCCTAAAAATTGCAGCAATAATGCTAAAACTCCCAAGGGTCTCAGCTTTAATTGTCGACCCAGGGTTCATAGTAACTTAACAGGGTTCAAAAATGTATGTGCAACAAGCATTATCTATTCCTTTTGCTGACTTTTATGTAAGTGGAAGTACTGAGATGAAATCTAATTATACAGAGACCACTCTAATTTTTCTATGTTACAATAAAAATTGAAATTGTAGGGAATGAAAGACAACAAGAAAACCTATCATAATTGTAATGAAGGAAAATAATATTAAATATAATGAAATGAAAGCATACCTATTCTACTGTTTAAGGAAAGAAAACACATTATTGAAGTAAAAGTTAGCAAATAATAAACCCTAATTTTGTAAGGTAGAGAGAAATTTCTATAGCAATCTAGGTAAAGGCATCTACTTGGTCACTCTACTTCTAAACTTTCTTCTCAAGGTTCCATGAGTGTTGTACTATGTCAAAGAAGGTAAACCATGGATTGGAGGAAAATATAAGCAAGTTTCGTAAGCAAGCTACAAACTACTATAGGAGTCCCTCTTTTGCTATAAAAGGCAGTCCAACGAGCAAGAAAATGTACTAAATGCATGGTTTGAAATCAAATATCGCTAAGGCGAGGCTATAAAATGATATGGAAAACATGCCTAAGTCATCACATCAGCTAGAAAGGTCAATACAATCAAGATACACGGTTGTAGGGCTTCCAGTAGCTGCAAAATAGTGGACTGCATATACACAATTAAACAATAAATGATGGAAAACAAATAGACAACAACAAATAAAGGAAACTAACTACATAAACAATAATGTTATTTGAACAATGTAACCACTACCAACACTATCATCTAATATTCATATACTTTTTAAGGAAATATTGTTGATAAACCATCTAAGTAATTATGCATAAAAGTAATGTTCATAAATGAGCTGCAGAGATAAACAAATGTATAAACATTAATGATACAAGAAGGATTTTAAGCACCTAGGGTGGGAGCTAACCTAAGGAAGCTTAAAACCCTTAAGGAAAAGCAGACTAAGAATTGAAACCAAAGGTTACTTTCATTAAATAAAGGTTTTCTTATATATGGCAAAATTTGCAGAAATTGAACTCTAACTTCACCCAATGTTCTATGTTGTTATTCTCTTGCTTCTATTCCCTCTATTGGGCTACTTGATACTTATATTTATATAAAATGGGTACGAGAATCCTCCTTGAGGAGAGGATTGCTTTCCCTCAAAAATCCCTAAAAGGTTGGATCATGTTTCCTAGGTCACCACGCAATAGCAGGAAGGAGTATTTTCTATCATCAGCCAGCCGAGTTGGAAGTATTTTATGGCAGGGAGAAGGTCCCACGAATATCTATGGCTGAATCTTCTTGAAATCTATGCAAAATCCCCTTACTATACTACACAATAGTCATGTTAGGCACATGAAGCATGAAAAATATCCTTGACCCTACTAAGAACTCATTAAGCTAGGAAAGTGTTATTAACTGCAAAAAGGTAGGCTTAATGTAGCCTTTATGTGCCTAGGAGTCATTAGATGGTTGTTATGTTTTACCTATTTTGGAGGTCCATCATACCCCCTAGTGAAACTATTGCTCACCCTTTGAGCAACTTAGTCTTCCTCCCTATTCTGCTTTTCCTCATTCATTTATTTGACATTGCATGTGGAGTTAGAGGTGTATGTTATTGTTGAGTATAAACCTACATTCTATTCAATGTATTACCACTCCCTAGACTTCTCTTCTTGACTTTGATGATCTTGGAGCCCTAGCAAAAAGGATGGATTGAATCTAAGCCCAATCCAATGGAATCCAAGCCTATGAATAATCCTTTTATACAAAGGAGTCTTTGAAACTATAGCTTGTAATCTGTGATGAGAATGGCATTCTCTAATTCTCATGCTTTGAGGTAGTGCTTTCCATCTCCTTTGGCAGGTTTGTGAGTTATCTTCTCCCAATAATATGAAAGTATATTCAAAGTGGAGCATGGCATCTATTAGAGTCAGTATTTGCATACTGCCATCAGTGATCAAAACTACTCTTTTCATATCATATTAGGGTCCCATTCTGAAATTTTTGTCATTCCACCTAGGTCTCATTCAAAAATTTACTCATTGATGGTAGCCCTAGTTAATTAAACCCCATCCCCTCTCAAAAATTTATATTTGTTGGCCCACCTTCATGTGTATTGTTGAGCATATATTGACTATAAAATATCATTTCATCATGTTTTGTGTCAGTCAAGTCCACCTGAAGTCCAGTAATTCAAGGTCCCATTAGGTTACTAGGCTTTATTTTCCAAGGTCCAATAAAACACCATTTCACTGCATAAGGCTAGCAAAGTATGAGAGTGAAGCAAATAATATCCCATTTTCAGTTAAATAAGGGTTTATAAGCATGTAACCATGGTTGCTAAAGTTCCAAATTTGATTTTAAGCAAGAAATTCGTTCCAGTTTGTAATTTTTATTTCAAAAGAGAGATGTAATATTTTTTATTTATTTATGTAATTTTATGTTTACCGTATGTAATAAGTCACTTTTCTTTGCTGTTTACTCAAACTCCATTGCCAAATATCATCCAAACAAAATTCAAAAGTGAAGATTGCCAAAACTTCAGCATCATCCACCTGCAAACAAAAAGTCATAAATCAAATTAGCAAAGAGGTCAAAAGGGGTCAAATGAAACATTAGAAAGTGGGTTTGAAAAGAAAAAGATCAAACTCACTCACTTATAAAGGACTTATTGCCTTCAAACTCACCTCCATTTGCCTCCTAGCACTCATTAAGCGAACCCCAAGAGAGTTTTTTCATAGTTCTGGGCAAAATCAGCAAAAACAGAACAGGCATTGCATGTTTCCTTCTGGCGCTGCACATTCTCTTCTGGCGTTACGCATTTACCTAGAGTTGCGCATTTCCTTAAGGCGTTGTGCGTTCCCTTAAGGTGCTACGCATTTGGCTGAGGCGTTGCGCACTCTGTATTGGCATTGCGCGTTTGGCCAACAATGCTCCAATCACGTCTTCAGCTCCTCAAAAGCACTTTCAACCTCAAATCAAGTAAGTAGCAGCTAAGGGATGTCCTTTTCCTCCTCCTCAAGTCAATTCCTAAGTGTTTAAAAGGTTTATTGAAGATTTGGTTCAATTGTTACATCTAAACCCTAGATCTCCCACAAAAACTACCTTCCACTCTCATTCCCTTTTGAACACTTCCCTCCACTCTCATTCCCTTTTGCACACTTCCCTCCACCCTCCTTCCCTTTCCCTAAATATTTATATCCTAGATACCCTCTAACCCTTTGTCCCAAAACCCTAAGTCCTAAGTAATACAACACTACCTAGGCTCCCAAACCCCTATATTGCAAACAAATTTCCCCATCCCAAAACTATCATACTACTACCCTATACCCCTCTCCAATACACATAACCTTTCACCCATCATCTTCATATTTACCCTTCCCCACTTACTATTCCCTAAAAAACTGAATTCCCCCTACCTTACACCTCCCTAGGGTTTGATACTAAAACAACATGGCAGAGGAGGAATATAGACCACATAGTGAGGAAGAGGAAACAGATAGAGAAGAAGACAAGGAACAAAGGAGGCCAGATACATAGGTTTGAGCCCACAAATCTTAGAGAACTCTTATCATCCCCTATGACTATGACATCCTTCAAATGGCTAGGTTGTTATGATTTCTGTGAACAAGTACAGGCAGTCCAACATCATCCTGAGTTGACTAGGCTCTTCATTACTAAACTTCAAGACAACCAAGTCACTCTAGCAGGTATAACTTTCACTTTGTCTACTGCCAATATATCAGCTACCATCAAGATCCCAAACATTGAGGAAAAATGGTTTAAACAAGGTGATTTGGAGAGGCATTATTATGAGCCTTACATGAAATCAAGATACAGAAATGAAAGAAGGGGTTATTTTCCCTTTTCACATCTCCTTGACAGATATGCCCCAATGATGAAGACTATTATGAAATATTTTTCATGTGAAGGTAGATTCTCCAGGGTCTATTCGTATCATATCTGGCACTTAATGCATTTGACTAGGGTAAAAATGCTCAATATACCCTACTATATTTTCCGGAATGTTGAGAAGATGGCCTACATTGCCCAAAAAAGGGAGTACAAAGATCAAATGAAGAGCCTATTTCATAATTCCCTCATTAAGATCATAGTCCTTTACCATCTCAAGGAACTCAACATTGCATGGAGTACCTTCATAGCTAATCCCATATTCACTCATGCATCTACTCAAAATATTCAAAGTATCCCCTCATCATCTCATACATCCACCTCCATTCCTCCATCTCAGCCCATACATCATTCATCCTCATCTGATGAATCAGCCACACCATCACCTCCATCATCACCATTTCATGAGCCTATGCAGTCACCTAGCAGAGATGAAGGCAGAGAACAAGAGCACATTGAACATGGTGAGATCAGCAAGCCTAAAAGGGTTGGTTTGGGTACCTTGACACACACCTATCAGAGAAGGTATATGCAAGTGTTTGCCCCACTGATTGTTGGAGGGGCCTTTCCTTCTTCATCAACAAAGCAGGTAGAGAACAGCAAGGAAAAAGTGATAGAGGCAGAGATCCAGCAATAGGAGGAGGACCTCCATGAGATAAAACATGATTTTCACTTAATTGACCTAAGTGAAAATTATGACAGTGAGAGCACAGTCATTCCCCTAAAAGAGAAAGAAGCACCCTTAGGGGAACTCCAGTTCAATTTGCAGAGGGAAAAATATATCATCACATACTATGAGCAGGAAAACAAGCAGTTAGAGACCAAACATGAGCTCATGGAAATTCAGCTCATCAAGGCAAAGAGGGAGGCTGAAAAGGCTAAAGCCTTAGCTGATGAAGCATACGGAGAATACAATGATTAGATGGAGGAATAGGTGCCAAGAAAAATGCCAAGGACTAGAGGCCTAAAGAGAACTTTGGAGCTAGAAAAACAAAAGGATGCTAAGCTAGCTAATGAGCTCACCCTAAATGAGCAATTTGCCAAAATGGTAAATGAGAACTGGGAGCATTGGCTTGAGAGGGTGAACACCCATCTTGATAGCCTCTTAGACAAGGCCAAAATAGACACTGACCTTCAAAGAAGGATGGCAAAATATTATTGTTGAAGAAACCAAATAGCAAGGGCAAAGCTCAAAGCTACTACGGCAATAATTGAAGCCCTAACTCACCGTGAGGAGAAGAAGAAGCTTGATATACATGTAGAGGCTTCACTCCATGCCTAGTAACCTCAAACATCAGCTTCTTGAAAAAATTTGAAGACCCTTGGCACAATTTTTGGCATCTTGTTTTTCCTGTCTTTTTAAGGCAATTTTTATATCAGCACTTTTTGGAGGCACTTTTTGGAGGAATGGCCACCACCATTGGATTCAAAAGGACCAAGACTTCCAGGAAAACTATGTTTCCATCCTTGGAAAGAAAAAATTGTGGGTAAAAAAGGCAAAAAACCACCTAAAAATCATGTTTCTGCCTCTTTTTTGGACCAGGAGCTGCGCATTTGAGTAGTGTTGGGATAATGGAATTTTGGAGGGTCAAATCAAGCCCATTTTGAAAATCAAGAGAATTTTTGGAAACTAGACAGGATAAGCTTTCCAATGAGCTATCCTAGGATATATTTGGACATCATAAAGGTAGGTAAAATTGAGCTTGAATATGGTGTTGTGCGTTTGACACTGGCGCTACACGTTTGACAATCAGCCCAGATTTTCATTGTTTCTCTCCAATTTGATTTTTACATATGGGAGATTAGTGTTTTACTGATGTAATTGATAAGGATGATGTAATTATTATTTTTTCCCTATTACCTAGGTGTTGATGCCTCGAAAATTGCTGCATCAACATCAGGGAAAACCACCTAGTCCGGACCTTAAAGGCAACTCCTTTTCCGTTTGGTGTGGTGGCTCCGACTGGATATAATGGGTCCAGTTTCCCAATGATTTAGAAATGGGATGGATAAGTTATTGATTTTATAATATATAATGGTAATGATGGATGACTTATTCTAAAAATACAACAATATAAATAACTAATCTATCCCGGGAAGTCTTTCTCTTTAGTGTAATTCTTGATTATTCTTATCGACAAGTAGGCATACAAATGACTCTACTTATAAACAAAAACATTTATTCATACAATTACTTTGTTCAAGTAGTTGAACAAAGTAATAATTAAAACATTATTACACTATTCTTTATATATCATTGACATGAATATGAATGAAAAATAGCAACTCTTAAACATTCAATAGTGATAAGCCAAAGAATTGCTATGAAAGCACACACATATATCAATAATAGCAAAATGAATAAATGTTGATTCATATAAAAGAATGAAGCAAAAACATAGATAATAGTACCATATGTAATTTGAATCCCCTCCGATATCAATCGCATTCATATTCCGGCTTTCAACTTGGAAATACTTCTACAAAAAGCAATAGTGCATATCACATAAAAGTATCCTTCATTATAACTCAGAATTTCGGTCCAGTTTTTATAAAAAAAATATATTTCAGCAGCACAGTAGTGCAACTTCCGATCCAAGTCTTAATACAAAATTTGAGGACCCCTTCTAAAAACATGAAAGGGTCTATAAATACTATCTAAACTAACAAACTATGACATAAAAATGTTGTGTGTTGGTATAACCAAATCACAAATATATATGAAAATCTCCCCGAAATAGGCATGCTTGTAGTCGGTCAGAATGGTTCATTGTTTCGGCTGATTATCTTTTGGCTTGAGCTGGCATATGGCAAGCATTGGTTGCAGTTCTGGAGGATGAATCATGCGCGAATGTAACTGGGCAGTATATGTGGCATCAATAATTCCGGGAATCATGTAACCGATCGCATCGGTGAGGCATTTCATCGTTTTTGTCTGACTATATGGTTTAATAAGGAAGAACCAAAAGTTTTCCCATGTTAAAGTTTGAATGTCTGCGATCAATCTTTCTCTTTTTTCCAGCTCTTGTTTCCATGTCTGCTCCAATGCTTTGACTGATGGCAGTTTCCCTGGAGTACATTCTAAAATTAAATTTGACAAAAAAAGAGTATCATTAATCAATTCAACCAGATTACTAGTCGCCAATCTACATCTTGATGTTGCCCTTTCTGCTTTCATCAGTTGAGATTGCCACTCAAGGAATAGGATTTCCTTATGTGATTCCAGAATTTGGGGTAGATTTGCAGCTTGTCCTTCCTTGGTTTCTTGCGAAGAGAGAAACTCTGTTAATGTTTCATCTTCTTGCTCCAATTTATGTCTTGCATCAACTGCCTTATCAATCATAGACGAGAAAATTTCACATAAGGGAGGAACAAGAGAAATATTATTACATAACAAGCTCAAATGATTAGATAGTGCTTTAGTAATTTGGAGAGCCTCTGATTTGAATTCTTCCACTTGAGGAAATACTTTGAACCTTTCTATTTGTAGTGACAGTTGAGTGATTTGTTCTTCTTTTGATTTGCTCAACTGTCCATTCATTGACTTCATCTTGTTCAATGCTTGAGATAGTTCCTTTTGTTTCTGAACTGCATGTTGATCTATCCTCTGTTTCTCTTTGAGAAATTGTTCGTTTAATTGGTCGTTTGACTGCTTCTATGCTACTAACTGCTCTATCCTCTGCTACTTCTCATGTACCTGTGTCTCCAATGAAACGATTGCTTGATCCTTTTCTTTAAGCAAATTGCTGACTTCTAATGCCTTGTCCATAGTAGTTGCTTGTGTATGCTCCAGCATACTGAAAGAGTTTAGTAATATCTTCGGAGGGGTTGAATTTCTCTCTCCATACCACATTAGTTATCTCCATCTATGCAGGCAAAAGAGAATATTGCTCAAGTTTTCTATTTTTCCTTTGTCTCTTTATTACATCCCTATGCTTAGGGTTGTAGAATACATCCAAGGGTAGTATTTCTTCTACATACAGAACAATTTCATCGGATGGGTTCTCTAGAATCATCTCTACATCCTTTTGAGTCATGGGTGGGCCACTAGTTCCTTCATTCGGAACTGTATTAGTTGTTGTCTTTTGACCAGCTGTCATCTCAGGTGTGCTAAATCCTTGCAAACTCTCAGTATTGCTAATGATTGAGTCAAACTGTTGCCATTCTTTGAGTAGTTTGGGATCAATATGAATGTCTAAATCAATAAGTTCACTGCATTTTCCTCATTCTTGCTCCTGCTCTGGTGTTTTTCTTTCTCAAGAATTTTTTCTACTGCAGGAGTTTTATCGGCGGCTTGCTGTTCAGTTTCGCTTGACTGGACTGTCGAGGTTGTAGCTAATAGGTCTAAAGGCAGAGTTTGCAACCTCTGGTCTTTAAGCATATTAAATGTTTCCAACCCTTCATCTTCATATTTCATCCTGGCCAATCCTTTAACTTGAAATAATGATTCAACTGAAGCGAATAAATCATCGAAGTCATCAGCTTCATGATCAAATTTAGCAAGTTTGGCTTGAGATGTGACGTTATAAGCAACCTATCTTGGATCATATTGCCTGTTAGGAATTGTGGCAAGATTCAGCATTTGAATCTTTTCTGTCTCTTTCTTAGCATGCTTGTAGTCATGTAGAGTGAAAATTCCACATCGTAAGGGAAATGTAGGCCACATGTGTTTCTTTGAATCCTTAAGGGTTCTGGATGTCCCTTCTACTGTAATTTGATAAGTCAATTCTCGAGCTAACAATTTATCAAGCACATACAGGGGTAGAACATGGGGCTTAGTGAGGCTACCAAGAAGCCTTACATAGGCAAATGAATCCTCCCCAAACCAACTACTTACTATTGTCAAGTCAGTCTCTGCTTCTTGGGATATCCTGGGAGCAGGCTTATTAAAAATAGAATAATATACAGGCAAAATAAAACCATTTGAAATTTTATACAGATGATTTTTGTAGTGAGCCTTCCATAATTACTGATGATAAATATGAATTGGATTTAGATCCTGAGCAGTCCACTTCCATCCGAGTATCGAATATTCAGAATTAAAGCAAATAGTATCCATAATATACGCACTATAATAGAAAGGGGGAATGGTCCGAGACGTTTTATGTGCATTTGTTCTGTACTCTAAAATTGTTGTGGCTAGTTTATCAGAAAAAATATTTGCCCAATCCATCACATAACCATTGATTGCAGCTTCCATTAGGGGGACCATTTCTATGGTGAATTTGGCATAATCATGTATTCCCCACATCCTACACATCATAGCTCCAGCATCGCAATAAGGGGAAGCCAATGAGTCAACAGAGTACTTACTCGATGACTCGTGCTTGTGTTTCTCTGGGAAATGCCTCCATTGCTTTATCGGGGCTGACTCTGAGTCATTTTCTTTTGCGAACGCTTCTAGGAATGCCTTGTTGTATCGCTTCTCAGGTGGCGGCAAATGATACATTTGCCTAAGATCCTCCAGCTGGAATGAACCGAATATCCTTCCATCTACTGTGGAGAATGTTCTGTATGTCACTGGAATTTTCTCTACCACCCATCTTACCACATCCGTGTATGGCACGATTTTAGCTTGCGTTGTTATCCTGTGAAGATAAGAACAAGCCAATTCTTTAAGAGTTCCCTCCGATTTGTTAGTTGAATAGGTTGTGGCTTCCTCTGATAACTCTTCAGGCTCCTCTGCTTCCATCAGATTATAAATACTCTTTCAGCTAGTATTTTCCAAACCAAGGCATGTCGTATCTGAGATTAATCCTTTCTTGCTTGGTCCTAGACCTTTGACTGCAGGAGTTGCTGTTGTGGACTTCTTTGATTTCTTCCCCATTTTCTCTGGACTTCTTCTTCGGAAGAACTCTGCACAAATAGTTGCAAACCATGACACAAAGAAAGAGCTGCTGCAAGCCAATATGACAATGAATAGAATTATGTTGATTGGCGTATGATAAATGAAATATAGTAAAGGATTACCACAGATAAAATCTTTTAAAGGATCTATCCTTAACTATAATATTAAATAGTTGTTTGAACTTCCAATCGTGGTAAATAATATCATAAATTCCCATCTCATCGCTCATATATCGAATGATTATTTCAAGCGTGCTTTAGATTTCAGTGATTGACGATTGGCGATAAATCGCAAATCGGCGATCGGGAATGTCAAAGGGAAGTGCTTTAGCACTTGTTGTAAATATTTCCGATTACCGAAAGGTGATACAATATAATGCATGCAAATTGTTTTAATGTATATTTACCTTTCGAGATGAGTGCCCAATTAATAGATCGTAGTCAGGATTTGGCTTGAGCTTTATCCCTTTGTCATGTGACTCTGCCAATTGCAATTTACTTTATCGCATCGGGAGTTTTGATTAGGCCTTTTCATATGTCTCTTTATCATTGACATGGCCGATTGCCGATTGCGATTTCCTTATCGGATCGGAAGAGTTGAGGAGGCTTTGTTTTGCATATCTTTGGCATTTGCTTTCTCCGATTGCCGATTGTGATTTACTTTTTGGATCGGAGGATTGGGTGAGGTTTTGTTTTTTATATGTGTTTCCTTTATTGTGATATGCAATCTCTGATCGCTTTATCGCAATATAAAATGGTTTTATAATATTTTTAAAGGAACACATTGTTTTTTATTTAAAAGGCTTTATGAAATGGTTCATTTACATTGGGCCTTTTAATAAGGATTTTTCTTGTGATGAGGTAAATACCATTTTATTCACATATCTAGCTAAGTTTATTTAAAAGGGACCCATTTCATATTAAGATTTTGTGTAAAGGTTTTATGAAATGGGGGGTTGTTGTACATCACAACAACTGGCGATTCACTGGAAGAAACAGTTATCTTTGAGAAAATAATATAATATTTTAACTTTCTTAATCTGAAAACTTTAATTGAGAGAGAAAATCTAATATAAATAGGTAGTCATAAATTCTGAATATAATGAAAACTATTTTTGCTATCTCCTTCTCATTTCAAAATTAAATACATTCTAAGTTTTAAGTAAACCTTAATTGGTTGATAATGATAAAACAAAAAACTTCTCCAACTCAGCTTGTATAATCACCCCTTTGTCATAGGCAGAGCCACTGCTGCCAGCAAACGTCCATAGTCTCGGCAGGGTTACCTTTTAACCATTTAATCATTCATTGTTTCTTCCATTTCAAAGTATAATTTAAAAGAATGAATCCAAAAATATATGTGTCCACATTTTTTGTATTTCGTTTTCTTTTTTCTTATTTCTTTATTTTGTAAGATAAAAAGCCATTGTCCTGGTTTGGTGGCCATCTGTTGAGAATGCCATTCACTGGTTGTAATTTAACTGAACGAGTTGGCTCGTGATGAGACCCCTTGTCTTATAATTATAAGCCATTACCCTGTTTTGGTATGCAGTATTGGTAATGTCAATTGAACTAGTCCCCTATGAACATGGTAAGCAGGCTTATGATAAGACCTCTTATCTTTTATATCAAATATATTTTCAAATTACACTTGGCTGAAGAATTATAAACTTTGATGGATGGTGTGAATAATTTTCTCCTTAAGAGAATATGGATGACAATTTTGAGAGTTGAAGATGCTAAGCTTGAATCAATCTTTGCTTTGTATAGATAACCGTTTTTAGGCTTCTAAAACTTTAGAATGATTTACAGCATTTTTAAGTTTTGAGAAAATTTCACAAAAATGAAAAGGCCTTTTAGAATTCAATTATACCTAATTCCCTAGAATTTTCCTTTTCCTTCAAGGCTTCCATCTATCAAAAGTAAATATTAAGACTATTTTCTTTTGAGTGACTTTCTCAATATAGTAAAGACCAATAGAAGGCTATTTACAACTTTATTTCCTAAGACAAAAATAACTAATTATTCACACAAATATAGCTGGAAATTGAATATTTACAAAGTGAGAATGGGTTACCTCCTCAATTGAAGAATTTTTTCAAAATAAGGCCATTGACAGGAAGAGAATATCTCTTTCCTGATAGATCTTGTAATATGAATGTAGATGGGCCTATCTTCTCGCTGATTTGGAATGGCCCAAGCCACATTTTCTGAAACTTAGTGTGTTTTCCTTTATCCTCATGGGCTTTGTCCCACTTCAAAACTAGATCACCAACTTGTAAATGCTTTGAGCTGGTTGAAGTTGTATCAAAAGAAGACTTAATAATTTGTTGATACTTCGCATGTGTAATTCGGGCTTTCTCCCTCTCTTCCTCTAGTTTCAGAATCTGATCATGTCTCAATTGAATAGAAGATGAGGGATTTTCTTCAATAAACTACACTAAGGCTAGTGATGGAAGTAATAAATTTGATGGTATGACAGGCTCCTTTCCATACACTAGATTAAATGGAGAAGTTCCTATTGAGGCTTTCCGTGTTATACGGTCTACCCATAATGCAAATATCAAAGACTTATGCCAGTTCTTATGATTCTAATCAATAGTTCTCTTAATGATTTTGATAAGATTTTTATTGGTAGATTTTGCTAAACCATTACCCTGAGGGTAATAGTTTGCAAAATATTTCAATTTGAATCCTCTTTTAATAGCAAATTAAAGTATGGAATTACCGAAGAAGTAAGATGCATTATCAAAAATAAGAGCGTTTGGGACACCAAACCTGGTAATGATAAATTGATCTATGAATTCAATGATTGCATCGGAGTTTGATGTCTTCAAACGAATTGCTTCCACCCACTTAGTAAAGTAATCGGTAGCTGTAAGGATATACCTGTGTTGCTTGGATGAATGTGGAATAATTTCTCCAATGATATCCAATCCCCATTGTTCAAATCGTTGTTCAATGTTGACTGGTCGCAAAGGAAAAGCTGGCTTCCTTTGTCTTCCACTACTAGTTTGGCATGTTTGGCATTTCCTTACATATTCATGAATATCTCTAAATAAGGTGGGCTAGTAATACCCAGCATGAATGATTTTGTGAGTTGTTGTATCAGCTCCAAAATGTCCTCCTACAGGACCATCATGTAGTTCTTGCAAGACCTTTTGCGCTTCAGGTTTTTCTAAGCATCTTAACAAAATTGAATCATAATTCTGTCTAAACAACGCATCATCAACAATCATGAAGTTTTTTGCTTTCAGTCTTATGGCACACTTGGTTTTATAGGAAAAATTAGAAGGAGCATATCCATTTTTCAAATAGAATATCAAATCTGCATACTGGGATTCAGGATTAATGGTACGTATCTCATTGATTTCTTCAATACAGTTTGTACCTTCATATTCCTTAATATTATAAGCTCCTGCTAACAACCTGCAAAAACCTTGGCCTTTGACAATCTTTGTTAGTTTTATGTCCAAATTATATTCTTGTAATGTTGTGACCCAATTTGCCCTCTTTTCTCCCAATTCCCTTTGAACTAGTAACTGGCTTACTGCTGAAAAAGGAACTATAACTTTTGTGTGAGCTTTTAAGAGAAATGGTCTAAAGTGTTTAATGGCTTTATATATAGCAAGGGCTTGTTTTTCAACTTCCGAGTAATTAAGTTCAGCACCTTGAAGGTATGAACTATAAAATGAGATTGATACTTCCAAGTTTTGATCATTGATTTGTGTCAGCACTGCTGTGTAAGATGAATCAGATGCAAGAGTATATAAAATGAAATGATTTGAAAAATCAAGAGTGTTTAATGCAAGAGAATTTATGATTGCTTGCTTGATTGAATCGAAAGCTTCCTTTTCTATATGCCCCCATTTAAACACTAATCTTTTCTTAATCATGGTTTGTAATGGTAAAACAATCTGTGAAAAATTCGGAACAAATCTTTTTACAAAATTAATTTGGCCAAAAAATGATTGCATTGTTTTTTTATTATGTGGAAATGGAATATCAGAAATCTCTTTGAATCTATCTGGATCAATATAAATACCATCCTTTGAAACAATGAAACCCAGGAGTTTACCTTGGTCAAGAGAGAAAAAGGACTTCTTAGGATTGAGTGAAATTCCATACCTCTTGCAGTGTTCAAAGATTTGTTTCAAGTCACATAAATGATTTGATCTTTTCTTAAAGAAAACAGTAATGTCAGCCAAATAGACAACCACTGATTTATTGATTAGACCTTTGAATGCAATGTCCATTGCTCTTTGAAATGTGGCTCCAACATTGATTAATCCGAAAGGCATTTTTTGATAGGCATAAGTTCCCCACTTGGTTCTGAAAGTAGTCTTAAGTCTTTCATCGGGATGCACCAAAATTTGGTTGTACCATGAAAAACCATCTAAGAAGGACATTAATTCAGAACCAGCTACTGAATGGAGAGTCTGCTCCATGGTTGGTAAAGGGAAGTTATCCTTTTGACTTGCTTTATTAATATTTTTGAAATCAATACAAATTCTAATGTCACCATTTTTCTTCCTTACTGGCACCATGTTGGACACCCAATTTGAATGTCTTAGAGGAAAAATTATCTTATCTTTCAAGAGTTTGTTTAATTCAGGTTTTATTTGACTCTTTAGGTTAGGATGAGTCTTCCTTAATTTTTGTTCAACTGGTTTTTCTTCAGATAGCATTGGAATTTTATGTTGTATGATAGATGTATCATACATTTTCAAATCATCATATTTCCAAGCGAAGACATTTTTATATCTATGCAATAGTCTGATAAATGCAATTATTTCTTCTGAAGTAAGTCCCAATCCCAAATTGATGTTTTGTGGATTGTCCTCAGTACCAAGGTCTTTAATTCAAATCTCAGAGTAAAGCTTTGAAGCTTTGAATTGGTAGCCTGTTTAAACCTATCTTTGATGTCATAAAGTTCTTCAAGTTTGACCAGTGGTTTAGGTATTGAGTTTTCTTCAAGCTTTTCCTTCATTTGATGATCATGCTCATTTTCATCAATAATTTGATCATCATAGGACTTATCAAATGTTAAGAAATTTAAAATGTCATTATCATGATTGAACACTCGCTAGTTAGTGACATTGTCAGGGATCGATGGCCTGAAAATTAATTCTACTAAAAATCTATCGAGACTGTAATCTTCAGATGGAAGGAGCTTAGAAGCAACATTGGCTAGTAAATTTGCTGCTGCATTTTGGGATATAGGGATGGTAGACATATTAAATGCTAGAAAATTAGATACAAGGTCTTGCACCAAGGATTGATAATGTTTAAGGTGACTAGAAAGACAATGTATAGTACTCCTGACTTGTCTTATAACAATTTCAGAGTCACCAAACACTTTCAAATATTGTACCTTAAGACCGATTGCTTTATAAAGTCCTTGAATCAAGGCTTCATATGCAGCAATATTGTTTGTGCACTCAAATTCTAATCTGCATGATAACATGGTCTTTTCTCACTCAGGACTAACTAAAATACATCCTGCTCCTGCACCTTCATTAGATTTAGACCCATCAAAATATAATGACCAAAACAAAAGTTTATCTACAGTTTTATTTACAGTTTTCTCAGCAATTTTAACACACCTTGATGTATTTGTTTGGGAAAATTTTTCAATTTGAGATGTGAAATTATTAACTGAAAAAGGTGATGATTGAGTAGTAAAATTGCCAAAGAATGATTCAGATGAGTAGTTACCCAGAATGTTGTTTTTGAATGTTATTGGCTGATTTTCTTGTTCAAATTCTATTACAGTATGAGTCATATGCTTCTCCCGGTCAATATTTATCTGATTTGGATTTCCTTTATAAGGCAGCCACATGTGGGACCAATCGGTGGAAAGATAACCATGAAGTTTCTCAGACTAGTCTCTACTTAAACTTAAGCCATAGAACTCAAGAATATCAGCGATTAAAATATCAATTCTTTGTATCACTCTTGGATCAGCTGATAACCTAATGGTAACTGAGTTGATCTCTCCTAATACTTGGACCTTAGTTCTATCCAGCTAGACAATATGGATTGTAGACTTTTGGGGTTCAATGTTCAGTTTGGAACAAATTGAAGCTGGCATTATATTCGAGGAAGCCCGTGAGTCTATTAAGCAATTATGCATATTTCTATTATAAGTCCCGTAGGTCAAGAGAAAAGGAGGAGTATGGGAATTTGATCTATCTTCGATTAGAATAGCATCAGTAGCTTCTACTCTACCAGGTGGTGGTTTACCAGTTTCATTGGTAGCTTTGGACAATACTGCATTTGGAAGAGGAGAAGAAGGTACTGCATCTAACTCCTTAAGCAGCGATTTTTGTTGATGTTTGAGTTTACTAAGTTCAAACATAGTGATATTTTCATTTGTTTTCTTCATGTCTTCAATAATGTTGTAATCCATAGAGTTTGTAACTACTAATGTTTTAGATGTTGAAGTTAGATTTGAAGCTGATGGCCGATTTTGAGAAGGTGTGGCTGTAGAATTTTTTGTGGGAGTTTTTTCTTTAGTAGCGGTACCCATGTTCCTTTTCTTCTGAGTAACTTGAACAGGTTCTGGAGTGCCTTTACTCTTGGTAGTTACTAGGAAAGCTTCCTGTTCATTTTCTATATCAGAATTCGGCAAAATAAAGTCCCACATCCCATGACATTCTACAGTTACCTCTTCTTCAGTTTCTTCAGATGATAAGATTGTCTCTTCTTCTTCATCTTCTTCAGGATCCAACTTTGCGTTGGATATAGCATTTGGGGGTTTTGATTCTGGTTTCTTAAAGTTTCTAAATGGCTTTTTAGTTGAAGTCTCGGCTACTTGCTTCTTAATTTCTATCATTTCGTTTGACATAATCTTGACAACCTTTTGGAGACCTTCCATATCATATGGATCTTTAGCCATTTTCTTTTTCGAATCATATTTGAAGGAGGCCTTTTTAGATTTTCTATCTTCAAGAGCAGCTTTCTTTTCTAAGGAGATGATACGTTTTTCCACAGCAATTGCCTCTTTCATATTTTCATCTAAAGTATTTTTTGCAGCTCTATCTACAAAGATAGCTATATTTGAAGGTAAAGCTATTATATACCATTCACTTCTAACTTGTTCACTAGGTTTAGAGGCAGTCCGGATCTTATTTAAGAGTTTATGAAATAGTGAATTAAACTCTTTTATAGGTTCTTTAGACTCAGTCCTAAGATTTTAAAGATCATTAATTAATGTTGCTAGAAATCTGTCATCACCGTATTTAGTCAAGAACTGTTCTTGAAAAATATTCCAACTGGTAATGGATCCTGATGGTAAGGAAAAGTACCAAGACCTAGCTGATCCTTGTAGAGTATAAGGGAAAAGTCCAACAACCACATCTTCCTTAGTAACTCCTTTTAAGTTAATTGACAACATAAAGTTGTTAATGTGTCCATGTACTAGTATGCCTGCATTTGGATTAAATTTCGGCAACCATTTTTCAGAATAAGCTAGCAATGGGTACAAAGGTGCAGGCATAGTGACTACACCAGGATTGTTACATGGATTCTGTGCCATTTTTGAGCTGCTAATAGATGATAGTGCCAATGAGATTCCAGATGGTTGGGAAGGAGCAGATATTGAGGTTCCAGAAGGTTGAGAAGCAGATGTTGAAGTTCCAGTTCCCTGTTGAACAACAATCTAGAGTGGAGGAGTGGATGCTTGACTTTGCAATGGAGAAGATGAAATGGAGGATGATGATGAGAAAGTTACACTCTTAGATCCTTCAGTTGTCTTCCTTTCCCTTTTCATTTTAGGCAAAGGTAACTCAGTAGGTTCAATACCAAGATTTTCACTCTAAAGTCTGGTGAGGGGGTGAGAAGGAATGAATCGCGAAGTCACACTGCCTTGAGATAGCTCAGATTTCTGTGGTGATATTGAGAATCCTTGAAGTTTGTGGATAAGAGACTGTACTTCAAGAGATTATGGAGTCAATTTATCTGTGATATTTTGGGTTTGAGCAGTGGTAGTTGTCTCCTCTACTTCTCGCTTGAAAACTAGAGTTCCAACATGCGAGGGAGAAGTCAGAGAAGTCGGAGATGAGGTGGAGGGAGATTTACTCTCAGAATGGATTATAGATTTGGGTTTGCTCACTATTCACAGTTCATGCCCTCCTTCTAGCGCCAAAAATGTTGATGCCTCGAAAATCGTTGCATCGACATCAAGGAAAACCACCCGGTCTGGACCTTAAAGGCAGCTCCTTTTCCGTTTGGTGTGGTGGCTCCAATTGGATATAATGGGACCAATTTCCCAATGATTTAGAAATGGGATGGATAAGTGATTGATTTTCTAATATCTAATGGTAATGATGGATGATTTATTCTAAAAATGCAACAATATAAATAACTAATCTATCCCGGGAAGTCTTCCTCTTCAGTGTAATTCTTGATTATTCTTATTGACAAGTAGGCATATAGATGACTCTACTTATAAACAAAAACATTTATTCATACGATAATTACTTTGTTCAAGTATTTGAACAAAGTAATAATTACAACATTATTACACTATTCTTTATATATCATTGACATGAATATGAATGAAAAATAGCAACTCTTAAACATCCAATAGTGATAAGCTAAAGAATTGCTATGAAAGAACACACATATATCAATAATAACAAATTGAATAAATGATGATTAATATAAAAGAATGAAGCAAAAGCGTAGATAATAGTACCATATGTAATTTGAATCCCCTCCGATATCAATCGCATTCAGATTCCAACTTTCAACTTGGAAATACTTTTACAAAAAGAAATAGTGCATATCACATAAAAGTATCCTTCATTAAAACTCAGAATTCCGGTCCAGTTTTTATAATAATAAAAAATATTTCGGAAGCACAGTAGTGCAACTCCCGATCCAACTCTTAATACAAAATTTGAGGACCCCTTCTAAAAACATGAAAGGGTCTATAAATACTATCTAAACAAACAAACAAACTATGAGATAAAAATGTTGTGTGTTGATATAACCAAATCACAAATATATATGAAAATATCCCCGAAATAGGCATGCTTGCAGTTGGTCAGAATAGTTCATTGTTTCGGCTGATTATCTTTTGGCTTGAGCTAGCATATGGTGAGCATCGGTTGCAGCTCTAGAGGATGACTCATGTGTGAATGTAATTGAGAAATATATGTGGCATCAGTAATTTCAGGAATCATGTAACCTATCGCATCGGTGAGGCATTTAATCGTTGTTCTCTGACTATATTGTTTAACAAGGAAGAACCAAAAGTTTTCCCATGTTAAAGTTTGAATGCCCGCGATCAATCTTTCTCTCTTTTCCAGCTCCTGTTTCCATGTCTGCTCTAATGCTTTGACTGATGGCAGTTTCCCTGGAGTACATTCTAAAATTAAATTTGAAAAATAAAGAGTATCATTAATCAATTCAACCAGATTACTAGTCGCCGATCTACATCTTGATGTTGCCCTTTCTGCTTTCATTAGTTGAGATTCCCACTCAAGGAATAGGATTTCCTTATGTGATTCCAGAATTTGGGGTAGATTTGCTGCTTTTCCTCCCTTTGTTTCTTGCCAAGAGAGAAACTCTGTTAATGTTTCATCTGCTTGCTCCAATTTCTGTCTTGCATCAACTGACTTATTAATCACAGACAAGGAAATTTCACATAACGGAGGAACAAGAGAAATATTATTACATAACAAGCTCAACTTATTAGATAGTGCTTTAGTAATTTGGAGAGCCTCTGATTTGAATTCTTCCACTTGAGGAAATCCTTTGAACCTTTCTATTTGCAGTGACAGTTGAGCGATATGTTCTTCTTTTGATTTGCTCAATTGTTCATTTGTTGACTTTAGCTTGTTCAATGCTTGAGATAGTTCCTTTCGTTTCTGAACTGCATGTTGATCTATCCTCTGTTTCTCTTTGAGCAATTATTCATTTAATTGGTCATTTCACTACTTCTATGTTGCTAACTGTTGCTCTAACTGCTCTATCCTCTGCCGCTTCTCATGTACCTGTGTCTCCAGTGAAACGATTGCTTGATCTTTTTCTTTACGCAAATTGCTGACTTCTGATGCCTTGTCCATAGTAGCTGTTGTGTATGCTCCAGCATACTGAGAGAGTTTAGTAAGATCTTCAGAGGGGTTGACTTCCTCTATCCATACCACATTAGTTATCTCCATCTGTGCAGGCAAAAGAGAAGATTGATCAAGTTTTCTCTTTTTCCTTTGTCTCTTTATTACAACCCTATGCTTAGGGTTGTATAAGATATCCAATGGTGGTATTTCTTCTTCATGCAAAACAATTTCATCAGATGGGTTCTCTGGAATCATCTCTACATCCTTTTGAATCATGGGTGGGTCGCTAATTTCTTCAGTTGGAACTGTATTAGTTACTGTCTTCTCACCAGTTGTCATCTCAAGTGTGTTAAATCCTTGCAAACTCTCAGTATTGTTGATGATTGAGTCAAAATGTTGCCATTCTTTCAGTAGTTTAGGATCAATATGAATGTCTGAATCAATAAGTTCATTGCCTTTTCCTCGTTCTTGCTCCTACTCTGGTGTTTTTTCTTTCTCAATAACTTTTTCCACTGCAGGAGTTTTATCAACAGCTTGTTATTCAATTTCACTTTACTGGACTGTCGGGGTTGTGGCTAATAGGTCTAAAGGTAGAGTTTGCAACCTCTGGTCTCTAAGCCTATTGAATGTTTCTAACCCTTCATCTTCATATTTCATCCTGGCCAATGCTTTAACCTAAAATAATGATTCAGTTGAAGCGAATAAATCATCGAAGTCATCAGCTTCATGATCAAATTTAGCAAGTTTGGCTTGAAATGTGACGTTATAAGCAACCTGTCTTGGATCATATTGCCTGTTAGGAATTGTGGCAAGATTCAGTATTTGAATCTTTTCTGTCTCTTTCTTGGCATGCTTGTAGTCATGTAGAGTGAAAATGCCACATCGTAAGGGAAATGTAGGCCACATGTGTTTCTTTGAATCCTTAAGGGTTCTGGATGTCCCTTCTACTGTAATTTGATAAGCCAATTCCCGAGCTAACAATTTATCAGGCACATACAAGGGGAGAACATGGGGTTTAGTGAGGCTACGAAAAAGCCTTACATAGGTCAATTTTTCCTCCCCGAACCAACTACCTCCTGCGGTCAAGTCAGTCTCTACTTCCTGGGATATCCTAGGAGCAAGCTTATTAAAAATAGAATAATATACAGGCAAAATAAAACCATTGCAAATTTTGTACAAATGATTTTTCTAGTGAGCCTTCCATAACTGCTGATGATAAATATGAATTGGACTTGAATCCTGAGTAGTCCACTTCCATCCGAGTATCAAATATTCAGAATTAAAGCAAATAGTATCCATAATATGCACATTGTAATAAAAAGGGGGAATGGTCCGAGACATTTTATGTGCATTTGTTCTGTACTCTAAAATTGTTGTGGCTAGTTTATCAGTCAAAATATTTTCCCAATCCATCACATAACCATTGATTGCAGCTTCCATTAGGGGGACCATTTCTATGGTGAATTTGGTAGAATCATGTATTCCCCACATCCTACACATAATAGCTCCAGCATAGCAATAAGGGGAAGCCAATGAGTCAACAGAGTACTTACCCGATGACTCGTGCTTGTGTTTCTCCGGGAAATGCCTCCATTGCTTTATCAAGGCTAACTCTGAGTCATTTTCTTTTGCGAACACTTCTAGGAATGCCTTGTTGTATCGCTTCTCAGGTGGCAGCAGATGATACATTTGCCTGAGATTCTTTGGCTGGAATGAACCGAATATCCTTCCATCTACTGTGGAAAATGTTCTATCTGTCACTGGAATTTTCTCTACCACCCATCTTACCACATCTGTGTATGGCAGGATTTTAGCTCGCGTTGCTATCCTGTGAAGATAAGAACAAGCCAATTCTTTAAGAGTTCCCTCTGATTTGCTAGTTGAATCGATTGTGGATTCCTCTTATAACTCTTCGGGCTCCTCTGCTTCCATCAGATTATAAATGCTTTCCTAGCTGGTATTTCCCAAACCAAGGCATGTCGTATCTGTGATTAATCCTTTCTTGCTTGGTCCTGGATCTTTGACTGCAGGAGCTGCTGTTGTGGACTTCTTTGATTTATTCCCCATTTTCTTTAGATTTTCGGTTTTGAAAGAACTCTGCGCAAACAATTGCAAACCGTGATACAAAGAAAGTGTTGCTGCAAGCCAATATGACAGCGAATATAATTATGTTGATTGGCGTATGATAAATGAAATATAGTTAAGGATTACCACAGATAAAATATTTTAAACGATTTATCCTTAGCTGTAATATTAAATAGCCGTCTGAACTGCCAATCGTGATAAATAATATCATAAATTCCCATCTCGTCACTCATATATCGAATGATTATTTCAAACGTGCTTTAAATTTCATTGATCGGTGATTGGTGATAAATCGCAAATCGACGATCGGGAGTGTCAAAGGGAAGGGCTTTAACACTTGCTGTAAATATTTTTGATCACTGAAAGGTGATACAATATAATGCATGCAAACTGTTTTAATGTATATTTACCTTTCGAGATGCATGCCCAATTAATAGATTGCAGTCGAGATTTGGCTTGAGCTTTATCCGTTTGTCATGTGACTCTGTCGATTGAGATTTACTTTATCGCATAGGGAGTTTTGATTGGGCCTTTTCATATGTCTCTTGATCATTGTCATGGCCGATTTCCGATTGCAATTTCCTTATCGGATCGGAAGAGTTGAGGAGGCTTTGTTTCACATATCTTTGGCATTTTCTTTCTCCGATTGCCGATTGCGATTTGCTTTTCAGATTGGAGGATTGGGTGAGGTTTTATTTTTTATATGTGTTTCCTTTATTGCGATATGTGATCTCTGATCGCTTTATCGCAATATAAAATAGCTTTATAATATTTTTAAAGGAACACATTGTTTTTTATTTAAAAGGCTTTATAAAATAATTCATTTACATTGGGTCTTTTAGTAAGGATTTTTCTTGTGATGAGGTAAATACCATTTTATTCACATATCTAACTAAGTTTATTTAAAAGGGACCCATTTCATACTAAGATTTTGTGTAAAGGTTTTATAAAATGGGGGGTTGTTCTACAGCACAACAATTGGCGATTCACTGGAAGAAACAGTGATCTCTGATAAAATAATATTATATTTTAACTTTCTTAATCTGAAAACTTTAATTGAGAGAGAAAATCTAATATAAATAGGTAGTCATAAATTCTGAATATAATGAAAACTATTTTTGCTATCTCCTTCTCATTTCAAAATTAAATACATTCTAAGTTTTAAGTAAACTTTAATTGGTTGATAATGATAAAACAAAAGACTTCTCCAACTTCGCTTGTATAATGACCCCTTTGTCATAGGCAAAGCCACTGCTGCCAGCAAATGTCCATAGTCTCGGTAGGGTTACCTTTTAACCATTTAATCATTCATGTTCCATCCATTTTAGAGTATCATTTAAAAGAATGAATCCAAAAATATATGTTTCCACATTTTTTGTATTTCATTTTATTTTTTCTTATTTCTTTATTTTGTAAGATAAAAAGCGATTGTCCTGGTTTGGTGGCCATCTGTTGAGAATGCTATTCACTGGTTTTAATTTAACTGAACAAGTTGGCTCGTGATGAGACCCCTTGTCTTATAATTATAAGTCGTTACCCTATTTTGGTATGCAGTATTGGTAATTTCAGTTGAACTAGTCCCCTATGAACATGGTAAGCAGGCTTATGATAAGACCTCTTATCTTTTATATCAAATATATTTTAGAATTACACTCTGAAGAATTATAAACTTTGATGGATGGGGTGAATAATTTTCTCCTTAAGAGAATATGGATGACAATTTTTAGAGTTGAAGATGCTAAGCTTGAATCAGTCTTTGCTTTGTATTGATAACCGTTTTTAGGCTTCTAAAACTTTAGAATGATTTACAGTATTTTTAAGTTTTGAGAAGATTTCATGAAAATGAAAAGGGTTTTCAGAATTCAATTATACCCAATTCCCTAAAATTTTCCTTTTCCTTCAAGGCTTCCATCTATCAAAATTAAATATTAAGACTATTTTCTTTTGAGTGACTTTCTCAATATAGTAAAGACCAATAGAAGGCTATTTACAACTTTATTTCCTAAGACAAAAATAACTAATTCACACAAATATAGCTGGAAATTGAATATTTACAAAGTGAGAACGGGTTACCTCCTCAATTGAAGAATTTTTTCAAAATAAGGCCATTGACAAGAAGAGAATATCTCTTTCCTAATAGATCTTGTAATATGAATGTAGATGGGCCTATCTTCTCGCTGATTTGCAATGGTCCAAGCCACGTTTTTTGAAACTTAGTGTGTTTTCATTTATCCTCATGGGCGTTGTCCCACTTCAAAACTAGATCACCAACTTGTAAATGCTTTGATCTGGTTGAAGTTGTATCAAAAGAAGACTTAATAGTTTGTTGATGCTTCGCATGTGTAATTCGGGCTTTCTCCCTCTCTTCCTCTAGTTTCAAAATCTGATCATGTCTCAATTGAATAGAAGATAAGGGATTTTCTTCAATAAACTAGCCTTAAGTGAGGCCTTCTGTGTTATACGGTTTTCCCATAATGCAAATATCAAAGACTTATTCCAGTTCTTATGATTCTAATCAATAGTTCTCTCAATGATTTTGATAAGATTTTTATTGGTAGATTCTGCTAAACCATTACCCTGAGGGTAATAGTTTGCAGAATATTTCAATTTGAATCCTCTTTTGATAGCAAATTCAAGTATGGAATTACCAGAGAAGTAAGATGCATTATAAAAAATAAGAGCATTTAAGACACCAAACCTAGTAATGATGAACTAATCTATGAATTCAATGATTGCCTCAAAGTTTGCTGTCTTCAAAGGAATTGCTTCCACCCACTTAGTAAAGTAATCAGTAGCTGTAAGGATATACCTGTGTTGCTTGGATGAATGTGGAATAATTTCTACAATGATATCCAATCCCCATTGTTCAAATGGTTGTTCAATGTTGACTAGTTGCAAAGGAAAAGTTGGCTTCCTTTGTCTTCCACTACTAGTTTGACATGTTTGGAATTTCTTTACATATTCATGAGTATCTCTAAATAAGGTGGGCCAGTAATACCCAACATGAATGATTTTGTGAGCTATTGTATCAGCTCCAAAATGTCCTCCTGCCGGACCATCATGTAGTTCCTGCAAGACTTTTTGCGCTTCAGGATTTTCTAAGCATCTTAAAAAAATTGAATCATAATTCTGTCTAAACAACACATCATCAATAATCATGAAGTTTTTTGCTTTCAGTCTTATGGCACGCTTGTTTTTATAGGAAATATTAGAAGTAGCATATCCATTTTTCAAATAGAATATTAAATCTGCGTACTAGGATTCAGGATTAATGGTACTTATCTCATTGATTTCTTCAATACCATTCGTACCTTCATATTCTTGAATATTAGAAGCTCCTGCTAACAACCTGCAAAAACCTTGGCCTTTGACAATCTTTGCCGGTTTTGTGTCCAAACCATATTCTTGTAATGCTATGACCCAATTTTCCCTCTTTTCTCCCAATTCCCTTTGAACTAGTAACTGTCTTACTGCTGAAAAAGGAACTATAAATTTTGTGTGAGCTTTTAAGAGAAATGGCCTAAAGTGTTTAATGGCTTTATATACAGCAAAGGCATGTTTTTCAACTTCGGAGTAATTAAGTTTAGCACCTTGAAGGTTTAAACTATAAAATGAAATTGATGCTTCCAAGTTTTGATCATTGATTTGTGTCAACGCTGCTGCGTAAAATGAATCAGATGCAAGAGTATATAAAATGAAATGATTTGAAAAATCAGGATTGTTTAATGCAGGAGCATTTATGATTGCTTGCTTGATTGAATCGAAAGCTTCCTTTTCTATATGCCCCCATTTAAACATTGAGTTTTTCTTGATCATGGTTTGTAATGGTAAAACAATCTTGAAAAATCCAGAACAAATCTTTTTACAAAATTAATTTGGCCTAAAAATGATTGCATTGTTTTTTTATTATGTGGAAATGGAATATCAGAAATCTCTTTGATTCTATCTGGATCAATATAAATACCATCCTTTGAAACAATTAAACCCAAGAGTTTACCTTGGTCAAGAGCAAAAAGGGACTTCTTAGGATTGAGTGAAATGTCATACCTTTTGCAGCGTTCAAAGCTTTGTTTCAAGTCACATAAATGATTTGATCTTTTCTTAGAGAAAATAGTAATGTCATCCAAATAAACAACCACTGATTTATTGATTAGACCTTTGAATGCAATTTCCATTGCTCTTTGAAATGTGGCTCCAGCATTGATTAATCCGGAAGACATTTTTTGATAGGCATAAGTTCCCCTCTTGTTTCTGAAAGTAGTATTAAGTCTGTCAGCGGGGTGCACCAAAATTTGGTTATACCCTGAAAAACCATCTAAGAAGGACATTAATTCAGAACCAGCTATTGAATGGAGAGTCTGCTCCATGGTTGGTAAAGGGAAGTTATCCTTTTGACTTGCTTTATTAAGATTTCTGAAATCAATACAAATTCTAATGTCACCATTTTTCTTCCTTACTGGCACCATATTGGACACCCAATTTGAATGTCTAACAGGAAAAATTGTCTTAGCTTTCAAGAGTTTGTTTAATTCAGCTTTTATTTGACTCTCTAGTTTAGAATGCATCTTCCTTAATTTTTGTTGTACTGGTTTTTCTTTAGATAGCATTGGAATTGTATGTTGTATGATAGATGTATCATACGTTTTCAAATCATCATATTTCCAAGCAAAGACATTTTTATATCTATGTAATAGTCTGATAAATGAAATTCTTTCTTCTGAAGTAAGTCCTAATCCCAAATTGATGTTTTGTCGATTGTCCTCAGTACCAAGGTTTATTAATTCAAATCTCAGAGTAGAGCTTTGAAGCTTTGAATTGGTAGCCTGTTTAAACCTATCTTTGATGTCATAAAGGTCTTCAAGTTTGACCACTGGTTTAGGTATTGAGTTTTCTTCAAGCTTTTCCTTCATTTGAAGATCATGCTCACTTTCATCAATAATTTAATCATCATAGGACTTATCAGAAGTTAAGAAATTTAAAATGTCATTATCATGATTGAACACTCGCCAGTTAGTGACATTGTCAGGAATCGATGGCCTTGTTAGGATTCCAAGAAACTCTCCTAGGTTGTAGCTCGGAGATGCCTGGTAACATATAAATTCAACTTATTGTTGCAAAATGGATGAATGGAAGGAAAGAAGCTTGTCCAAGCAAAATAACCACTTCTACTTTGTTTCACTCCAGACATGCGTGAACACCCTCAGACTACAAGTCTTTAGACCACCAACTACTCACAGTTTAAGATTAGGTGAACATGGAGAATACTAACCACACCAACAGATGCACAAGACCATGTGATGGCCGGCTGCAACCAGTAAAGAAGCCTGCAAACCTAATCTACTAATGCACAGACAGGATGACAGCTCTCTGGCACCAAATGAAGAGAAACCTGAATAACTCATTGAATGATACATACAAGATTTTAACATAGAGGTAGGATGACAGCTACTCTAATGTTAAACATCAAGAGTTCAAACCTACAGCATATCAGGCATAGCTTGGAAGAAAAGAGAAATGGAAAGTGAGCAATTAACAGCAAAAGAAGCTTGTATTAGCTGAAAATGAAGATGAGACACTACAAGTGTCAAAATAGTTACAGTCTCCAGAAGTTGAACCTTACATCAAAACATCAACCATCAACCCTGATTTCATCTTGTTTTTTGGTATATATAGAGTTTCATTACAAAGGCACTTGGCCATTTTAGGTATGGAGGGGTCATAATTGACCACCAGCTGCATTTAACTGCCTGATGGAGTCTCTAAGTGTGTTTTCTTGTTGCAGTGGATGAATCTAATCTTTTCAGGTGCTCCGCTATCCTCTTGGGCAGCTGGAGTACTTGTATCAATGAAGTTCCATAACTGTTGAATGCCCTGCTCATGCTCTGTCGTTTTCCTCCTCAGCCATACTGTCTGTTAAATGTGGTTGTTGAGGAGCAACTGCGACAGGTACTAGTCGACCGGTCACCTTCGTCCTTTGGGCACACAGAGTGGCCAAGGGATGTGGACTGCATGGAAAATAGATGGGTTGGATGAAGAAGAAAGATCGGCCATCGGATCAGGAGAATATACGGTGGAGATGCCCTTACGGAAGATATCACACAAGGCGAGAGCGAGACGAACATGGGCCGTTAGATCTCAGGCGAACAGATCCAACGATGATAGGGCGTCGAAGGTGCGCGGCCGTTATCGGGCAGGAAATGAAGGTTAAACAATAAGCGGTATTGATCGCATCGCCTTTAGGCATCGGGCGGTAAAAGGGCGAGGGCGTGCGATTCCATTTAGCACACGACACGTAGCGGCGGAGGACAGAGAAAATCTCTCTCCATTGCACGCTAACGTTCCATCACTTTGTGGACGCGGGGAGAGCGAATGTCGTTGGATCTTCGCTGGAGAGGATCAGACGGTGGGGAAATGATGGTGCAAGTTGCTTTATCAGGCGCGACGAGAGCCGTTGGATCAGTGGGGAAAATCAATGGTGGAGGCTACGGGCGATGAGTTTACGAAGGCGCAAAGTCATATTGGTGTGATTTTATGGGTTTTTGGGTTTTAGCACTCGAGGCTTGTAACAAAATGGGTTTTGTTGGTTTTTTAGAAGAAAATTAGGGGAAACGGAGATGAAGGGAGAATGGGTAGGTGAAAGGGAAAGGATAAAGCGATTGTTATGAGCTTCTTTCGAGCACAACCAAGGACCAATCTCACTTCCGACCTTTAGAGAATCATCTTTATATAGCAGAGCTAACAGTGGCTCCTTTTGGGGGTGAGATCCTCCCTGTGAGGTCTCAAGAACTGTAGACCAATGCCTTCCCTGTGAAAACCAAATGAGTAAAATTTCCTAGTGTTCCATTGGGCATGGGGTCTAATTGAGTCTACATTAAAACTGATGAAACAACATATTTACAACTTTAAGGTCTGAAGACCTTAAACAACATAGATTTTCAAAAATCGCCCATTAACTGGGCCGTCAAAAATTGTCTCTCCTTCCATACTTTGCAGCATGAAAGTATTGTTCCCTTGGATCTAAGTGATGACGAAAGGCCCCGTCCATAGAGCATTAAACTTCCCATGGTTTCCTTTCTTCTCTTTCAGTACATCCCACTTAAGAACCAAGTCTCCGACCTAAAAACTGTCTATTTTTTCCCTCCTGTCGAAGGCTTCCTTGATTCTTCCCTGATGTGCTACAGACTTCTCAACCAGTTGTTCTCTGATTTGATGTACTTCTACTAAATCAGTGATCCTTTTTGCCATATCATCTTCCTCATTCTACTCTTCTTGTAAAAACTTTGCCACAGGGAGGGTTAACTGAAATGGGAATACAGCCTCAATGCCATATACCAACTTGAATGGAGAATTCCCTGTGGATTTCTTGGTGGTCACTCTGTCGGCCCACAATGCATACTTGATCTTGGAATCCCAATTCTTTTTGTTATCTTCAACATCTTTTAATTATCCTAGTCAAGCTTTTGTTGGAAGATTCTGCTAGACCATTGCCTTGAGGGTAGTACGAGGTGGAATGAACTAGCTTAATGCCCATTGAGTCACACATGTCCACCAACTATTTTTCCCTGAAGGCTGCTGCATTGTCTGTAACTAGTTTATGTGGACAGCCAAACCTAGTGAAGATATTCTCCGTCAAGAAACTCATGACCGCATGGTGATCAACCTTTCTGGTAGGGATGGCCTCAATCCACTTAGTGAAATAGTCAGTGGATACTAAGATCCATCTGTGCTGGCCACTGGAATGTGGATTGATTTCCCCTATGAAATTCAAGCCCCACTGTTGAAAAGGACCACTGGCATGAATAGGCTTCAAAGGCAAGGACCTCAACTACTGCTTTCCCTCAAACCTTTGGCACCTATCACAAGATTTAACAAATGAAAAGACATCAGAAAATAAGGTGGGCCAATAGTATCCAACTCTGAGGATCTTATGGGTTGTAGTTTTCCAATAGTGATGCCCTCCACATATGCTGGAATGAAACCGATGCATAACCTCCAAGGATTGTTCTTTGTCCAGACACCTCAAAAGCATCCCAGAGGGGTACCTCTAGTAGAGCGGGTTTTCATGAATGCAATATTTGGTTGCCCTGAGCTTGATAGTTATGGCTTGGCTTGAACTAAGGCCTAGATGGACTTATATATTCAGCAAGAATTGAGCTATGGTAGAATACCATTCACAAGAAGCTAGATTTTCTGCCAATGACTAATTTTGCCCTGATTCAACTGTCTCTTCTTCTGTCTGACCATCCTCTGAATTCGTGCTTATCAAATTCATGTCCAGCATCCTGCAATTTTCTTCAGCCATTAATCTAGCAAGGCCCTGACCTCTAACAAGCTTGGTGGGCTTCAATTCTATGTTGAATTCAATAAGATTTGCAATCCATTTAGCCCTTCTTCCATCAACATCTAGCTACATTAGGACATCTTTTACTGAAGCAGAGGGCACATATGAAATTACCTTGGAATGTAGAATGTAAATTCTGAAAGCTTTCAAAGATTTGATAAGAGCATATGCCTGTTTTTCAATGATATCATACCTCAACTCAGCATCCCTTAAGGTTTTGTTGAAAAATGCCACTGGGTGCTCTAAACCTTCATTATCTGCTTGCAATAAAACTATTGCAAGGGTGTCATCAGAGGCAAATGAAAATATATAGAATTGTTGTAGTCCGGGCTGATCAAAGTAGGAGCTTCCATAATAGCTCTCATGATGGATTCAAAAGATCTTCTTGCTGCATCAATCCATTTGATATCAGATCCCTTTTTCAACATGGAGGTGATGTGTTTTACAAGTTCTGCAAAATTTCGGATAAACCTCCTTACAAAATTTATCTTGCCCAGAAAGGACTGAATATCCTTCTTTGATCTTGAGATAAACAAGGTATGTATTGCTCTTACTCTTTCTGGGTCAATTTTGATACCTGCAGCAGAAACAATGTGTCCTAACAACTTGGCTTCTTCTAAAGCAAACTGTGACTTTTTAGGATTGACTGAAATCCCAAACCTTTTGCACTTCAGAAACACTTTCTTCAAATGCTGCAAATGGTCCTGATGGTTGCTAGAGTATACTGTTATATCATCTAGGTAGATAAGGACAAACTTATCCTTCTCTCCTACAAATGATATATCCATAGCTCTCTGAAAGGTTGCTCCAACATTCATCAGCCCAAAAGGCATCTTGGAATACATAAAAGTGCCCCAGGGAGTGGTGAATGCAGTCTTCTCTTGGTCATCTGGATGTACAACAACCTAGTTATACCCTGAAAATCCATCCAGGAAAGACATCACTTTGACTCCTAAGTCCCTCTGCAGCAAATGCTCCATCTTAGGCAAAGGATAATTATCTTTCTTAGAGCATTTGTTTAAGTTTCTGAAATCAACGCAGAGCCTAATTTCTCCACTTTTCTTCCTCACCACTACTAAGTTTGCTACCCATTTTGAATACCTGAGAGGGACTATGATTTTCGCAGCCAATAACTTCTTAATCTCCTTTTCAATTAGAGGAAGGAGGAAGGGATTTATGGGCCTCGGTTTTTGCTTGAAAGGGATGATATCTTTCTCCAAGGTAATTTTATGCTGAATGATCTTTTTTTCATAAGTTTTTAGGTCACTATATTCCCAGGCAAAAACATCAGCAAATTGCTTCATTAAATTGCAATACTCAAAACTTTGGGCAGCAAATAGATGGGTGGACAGATTCACATATCTTGGATGCTCTGGACTCCCTAAATTATGCCTATGGACTACGGATTGATCTTCTTTTTGGGCAGCTTTATAAGGCACATCATTTTGATCAAACAGCTTCTCTAGTGGCACAAGTCCTCTAGGTATATGATTGCTAAGCAGTTGCACAATGATGTCTTTGCCAATTTTGTTTCTAAGCTGGGGCTGGGGACTTTCCTCCAAGGCTTCATTCTCTTGGTCAATTTGCATTTCGAAGAATTCATCAATGACTTGCAGAAACCTTTTTACCTCATCATCATCCTCAAAAACTTTCCAATGCTGGACATTATCATGCAAGGATGGTCTATATTTGGTATGGACTTTGTAAACCAGCTTAGGGGGCATGGGAGGGATGAACATGCTAACAGACACAGCAAGCTGATTTTTCACTCTGGGGATATATCAGATACAAAAACTATCAAAAGAATCTTTGAGTCTCCATACCTCATCTTTGTATGCCTTCAGCCTTGGGTGCCTTGCTTGAAACGATTTGTTCACTTGCTGAATAATGAGATCAGCATCTCCAAACACCTTTATATTTATGATTCCTTTATCTTTGGCAACGTTTAAGCCCAATATCAAAGCCTCATACTCTGCTATATTATTGGTGACCTGAAAAGCCAACTTAAAAGACGGATGTATTCTTTCTCATTTTGGAGATACCAACACTACTCCTGCTCCTGCAATTTCCCTCGAGCAGGCTCCATCAAAGAACATCTCCCAAGCTTGTGTTCCCTCTCCTTCCATAGCCTGGCTTATTAGTTTCATGTTTTGCATTGAGGCCTTCTAAGATTCTTCGATTTCAAGAATGTAGGCCCCAAAGTTAGTGTCCACAGCGTAAATAGGATGATTAGAAGGATTCTTCTCATCACTGATGATATAGGCCAGCTGGGCTTCTCTGTACAATCTCCTGCTTTCTCCTCCAAAGACTAGGATAGTGGCATAAGATAGATCATTCTGTAACATCCCACCTAGTCTCTTAATCCACCCTCTGGACAATAGCGTGCCAAACTTAGGAGGGACATCTGCTACCACAATGTCCATCATCATGCTCTTCATCGGCAGCTGAGTTAGGGTAATAGCTAAATATTTGATCAATCCCAGACATTTCACCTTTCTTGAATAAAAGGAGAATAGATCATGATAAGGTCTGGTAATATCAATGCCTAACTCTTCCATGACAACTTTGGGCATCAGATTGTGGCTAGCCCCTGTGTCCAGCAGGCAGTTATGGAGGGTTTTGTCATGAATGGTCAAGGAGACATAAAATGATGGAGAATTATCATCAGCAGGTTTAGTCATTGGGCTAAGCACAACTGCAAGTTTGTCATCTTGTAAATTTACATAGTCAGTGGAGGCCTACGTGGCTTTCAGCTCAAGATCATCAAGGATAGGCTTTCTAAAAACTTCACTCTTTGCAAGTTCTATCAGAGGCACAGATTTTTTTAACTTCTGTACTTCTCATTCAAAGCCGAAGGGGGAAGGGGACTTGTTAGGACCTCTTATCTCTTGAGCTGGTGCTTTGAAGATGACTAGGTCAGCTGCTGGCCTTTTATGTTTGATGTTCTGATGCTCTGTGGGGACGGCAGCTCTTTGGACAGGATTCTCCTTAACATTGCTTCATCTTGACCTCAGATTATATCTTTGATGTTCCCCGGTCTGTAGAACAGCCTCTCTGTCCCACTCTTGACTAGTTTGGTCCTGGAGTAATGATTCTTCATAGGCAGCCAATGTCAAGAAGGCAGCATTGCCTTTATCTTCCATGCAATGAATTTCATCCTCTTCTTCAAACCGCTCCTCCTCCATGACTAAGTTTTGGAAAGGAGCCTTAACCTTTTGTTATTCACCAGCTTCTTTACCCCTCTGAATGATATGCAATTTTTCATTTTCTCTTCGGAATGAATTTGGATTCCTTGGAGCAAATGTGTTTAGAAGCCTTGCTTTTCTAGAGCTCTGCTCAACCTTTAGCTTAGCTATTTCAGCAGCCAATGACTCTATCATTTTAGTCATTTTGTCTAACTTAGGTTCTGAAGATGAAACAGAGGAAGAAGAAGCCTCACCTCTCTGCCTTCTTCTATCAGCGTGACCTTTGAGTTTTTTGCAGCCATGATATTAGATTCTACCTCTAGGGCTACATCCTGCATTTCGACCAGAGTGGCACATCTTCTTTCTCTCAATACCAGGAAAAAATCAGAGTCATAAGCATTGGCATAGGTGAGTTTGGTAGAGGTGGGGGAGGCTTTACTTTAGCTAATATCTTACTATACATATGATTGAATCTTTTATTAAAATCAGACAATGATTCCCCATTTTTGCTCTTGAGGTTTCCAAACTCAGTATGGTAGTATAGCAGGTCCTTTTTGTCTCCCCAATGCTTCAAAAATACATCATCTAATGCTTCAATGTCTACTATAGACCTAGCGGCCAGTTCTCTGAACCATTTTCTAGCCTCTCCGTCAAGGCTTTGGACAAATACTCTCATCCACACATCATCCTCACTGATATCTAGGTTATCAACATAACTATAAAAAGATTCAACGTGTTCTTCAGTTGTTACTCCCTCTGTACCAGTGAACTTAGGCATGTATTTGGTATTCTCCTGCAGGTATGGCGTTCAAAGGAACAGGCAGGACCAGAGGTCCGTACCTAGCAGCAATGATTCTTTCCATTTTTGTGGGTGCTTGTTGGCCTGCCATGACTGAGGTAGATGGAGGAGTACTGGTCGTTTGGAGGATAGGAAACTGAGGAACGAATGATAGAGATAAAGGAAAATGATGGACTGTATGGGGGGCTTTCTTTGGACTGATATCCAAAGGGGAGCTTAACAAACGAAGGGCTTTATGAATCTCTGAAGGTATTTCTTCACCGATAGTACTAGGCTCTATATTTTCAACATGAACACGCTCAGTTACAAGCCTCTCTGGCAGAGATACATCAGATTGTTTAGGCTTACTTGATCCTAATGCTCCTTTCTGCAATGTCTTTCTCTGCTTGACAATCTTCTCAGGGTCGTACACTGGGTCAGCTGGTGATTTCTGAGGATTTCTCCAGGTATGCCTCATGAACTGAGCCAGAACTGTAATGTGGAGTTGCCAAAGGTTGGTCCTCCAGTAGAGTCACTAGATAGATGATTACAACCATAAATGTGTCCAGACTTTGTCTATCATCAAATTTGGAACTGTGTCGTTTTCCTAGGGAAGCTAAGCTTGAATCTCCTCTCCCCGGCAACGGCGCCAATTATGTTAGGATTCCAAGAAACTCTCCTAGGTTGTAGCTTGGAGATGCCTGGTAACATATAAATTCAACTTATTGTTGCAAATGGATGAATGGAAGGAATGATGCTTGTCCAAGCCAGATAACGACTTCTACTTTGTTTCACTCCAGACATGCGTGAACAGCCTCGGACTACAAGGCTTTAGACCACCAACTACTCACAATTTAAGATTAGGTGAACATGGAGAATACTAACCACACCAGCAGATGCTCAAGATCGTGTGATGGCCAGCTGCAACCAGTAAAGAAGCCTGCAAATCTAATCTACTAATGCACAGACAGGATGACAGCTCTCTGGCACCAGATGAAGAGAAACCTGAATATCTCATTTAATGATACATACAATATTTTAACACAAAGGTAGGATGATATCTACTCTAATGCTAAACATCAAGAGTTCAAGCATACAACATATTAGGCACATATTAGAAGAGAAGAGAAATGGAAAGTGAGCAATTAATAGCAAAAGAAGCTTGTATTAGCTAAAATTGAAGACGAGATGCTGCAAGTGTCAAAATAGTTACAGTCTCCAGAAGTTGAACCTTACATCAAAACATCAACCATCAACCCTGATTACATCTTGTTTTTGGGTATTATAGAGTTCCATTACAAAGGAACTTGTCCATTTTAGGTATGGAGGGGTCATAATTGACCACCAACTACATTTAACTACCTAATGGAGTCTCTGAGTGCGTTTGCTTGTTGCAGTGGATGAATATGATCTTTTTAGGTGCTCTGTTGTCCTCTCGAGCAGCTGGAGTGCTTGTATCAATGAAGTTCCATAACTGTTGAATGTAGTTACCTGCTCATGCTTTGTCCTTTTCCTCCTCGACCATATTGTCTGTTAAATGTGGTTGTTGAGGAGAAACTGCGACTAGTACTGGTAGGCTGGTCACCTTCGTCCTTCGGGCACATGAAGCGGCCAAGGGATGTGGACTGCATAGTGAATAGACAGGTTAGATGAAGGAGAAAGATCGGCCGTCAGATTGGGAGAATAAACAGAGGAGATGGCTTGACAGAAGATATCAGACGAGGCGGGAGCGGGACGAACATGGGCCGTTAGATCTCAGGCGGACAGATCCAATAGTGATAGGACGTCGAAGGTGCGCGGCCGTTGTCAGGCGAGAAATGAAGGTTAAGCAGTAAGCGGTATCGATCGCACCACCTTTGGGCGTCGAGCGGTAAAAGGGCGAGGGCGTTGGATTCCATGCAGCGCATGACACATAATAGTGGAGGAGAGAGAAAACCGCTCTCCATCGCACACTAACGTTCCATCACTTTGTGGATGCGGGGAGAGCGAATGTCGTCGGATCTTCGGTGGAGAGGGACAGACAGTGGGGAAACGATCGTGCAAGTTGCTTTATCAAGCGCGACAGGAGCCGTTGGATCAACGGGGAAAATCAACAGTGGAGACTATGGGCGATGAGTTTACGAAGGCGCAAAGTCATATGGGTGCGATTTTATGGGGTTTTGGGTTTTAGCGCTCGAGGCATGTAACAAAAGGGGTTTTGTTGGTTTTTTAGAAGAAAAGTAGGGGAAACAGAGAGGAAGGGAGAATGGGAGGGTCAAAGGGAAAGCATAAAGTGACCATTATCAACTTCTTTCGAGCACGACCAAGGACCAAGCTCACTTCCAACCTTTAGAGAATCATCATTATATAGCATAGCTAACAGGCCTAAAAATTAATTCTACTGAAAATCTATCGGGACTGTAATCTTCAGATGGAAGGAGCTTAGAAGCAACATTGGCTAGTAAATCTGCTGCTGCATTCTGGGATCTAGGGATGGGAGAGATATTAAATTCTAGAAAATGAGATACAAGGCCTTGCACCAAGGATTGATAATGTTTAAGGTGACTAGAAATACAATGTATAGTCCTCCTGACTTGTCTTATAACAATTTCAGAGTCACCAAACACTTTCAAATATTGTACCTTAAGACCGATTGCTTTATAAAGTCCTTGAATCAAGGCTTCATATTCAGCAGTATTGTTTGTGCACTCAAATTCTAATCTGCATGATAACATGGTCTTTTCTCCCTCAAGACTAACTAAAATACATCTTGCTCCTACATGTTCATTAGATTTAGACCCATCAAAATATAATGACCAAAACAAAGTTTTATCTACAGTTTCCTCAGAAATTTTAACAAACCTTGATGTATCTGTTTGGGAAAAAATTCAATTTGAGATGTGAAATTATTAACTGAAAAAGGTGATGATTGAGTAGTAAAATTGCCAAAGAATGATTCAGATGAGTAGTTACACAGAATGTTGTTGTTGAATGCTATTGGTTGATTTTCTTGTTCAAATTCTGTTACTGTATGAATCATATGCTTCTCCTTATCAATCTTTACCTTATTTGGCTTTCCTTTATAAGGCAGCCGCATGTGGGACCGATCGGTGGAAATATAACCATGAAGTTTCTCATACCAGTCTCTACTTAAAATTAAGCCATAAAACTCAGGAATATCAGCGATTAAAATATCAATTCGTTGTACCACTCTTGGATCAGTTGATAACCTAATGGTAATTGAGTTGATCTCTCCTAATACTTGGACCTTAGTTCTATCCAACTGGACAATATGGATTGCAGACTTTTGGGGTTCAATGTTCAGTTTGGAACAAACTGAAGCTGGCATTATATTCGAGGAAGCCCCTCAGTCTATTAAGCAATTGTGCAAATTTCTATTATAAATCTCGTAGGTTAAGAGAAAAGGAGGAGTATGGGAATTTTATCTATCTCTGATTAGAACAGCATCAGTAGCTCCTACTCTACTAGGTGGTGGTTTACCAGTTTCATTGACAGCTTTGGACAATACAGCATTTGGAAGAGGAGAAGAAGGTACTGCATCTAACTCCTTAAGCAGCAATTTTTGTTGATGTTTGAGTTTACTAAGTTCAAACATAGTGATATTTTCCTTTGTTTTCTTCATGTCTTCAATAATGTTGTAATCCATAAAGTCTGTAACTACTAATGTTTTAGATGTTGAAGGTAGATTTGAAGCTAATGGCTGATTTTGAGAAGATGTGGCTGTAGAATTCTCTGTGGGAGTTTTTTCTTTAGTAGCGGTACCCGTGTTCCTTTTCTTCTGAGTAACTTGAACAGGTTCTGGAGTGCCTTTACTCTTGGTAATTACTAGGAAAGCTTCATGTTCATTTTCTGAATCAGAATTAGGAAAAATAAAGTCCCAAATCCCACGACATTCTAGAGTTACCTCTTCTTTAGTTTCTTCAGATGATAAGACTGTCTCTTCTTCTTCATCTTCTTCGGGGTCCGACTCTGCGTTGGATATAGCATTTGGGGGTTTTGATTCTAGTTTCTTAAAGTTTCTAAATGGATTTTTAGTTGAAGTCGCAGCTACTTGCTTCTTGATTTCTATCATTTCGTTTGACATAGTCTTGACAACCTTTTGGAGACCTTCCATATCATATGGATCTTTAGCCACTTTCTTTTTCAAATCATCTTTGAAGGAGACCTTTTTAGATTTTCTATCTTCAAGAGTAGCTTTCTTTTCTAAGGCGATGATACGTTTTTCCACAGCAATAGCCTCTTTCATATTTTCAGCTAGAGTAGTTTTTGCAGCTCTATCTACAAAGGTATCTATATGGAAGGTAAAGTTGTTATATACCATTCACTTCTAACTTGTTCACTAGGTTTAGAGGCAGTCGGGACCTTATTTAAGAGTTTATTAAACTGTGAATTAAACTCTTTTATAGGTTCTTTAGACTCTGTCATAAGATTTGAAAGATCATTAATTAATGTTGCTACAGATCTGTCATCATCGTATTTAGTCAAGGACTGTTCTTGAAAAATATTCCAACTAGTAATGGATCCTGATGGTAAGGAAAAGTACAAAGACCCAGCTAATCCTTCTAGAGTATAAGGGAAAATTCTGACAACCACATCTTCCTCAGTAACTCCTTTTAAGTTAATTGACAACATAAAGTTGTTAATGTGTTCATCTGCTAGTATTCCTGCATCTGGATTAAATTTCGGCAACCATTTTTCAGGATGAGTTGGCAACGGGTGCAAAGGTGCAGACATAGTGACTACACCAGGATTGTTCCATGGATTCTATGCCATTATTGAGCTGCTAATAGATGATAGTGCCGATGAGATTCCAGATGGTTGGGAAGAAGTAGATATTGAGGTTCCAGAAGGTTGAGAAACAGATGTTGAAGTTCGAGTTCCCTGTTGAACGACAATCTGGAGTGGAGGAGTGGATGGTTGACTTTGCAATGGAGAAGATGAAATGGAGGATGATGATGAGAAAGTTTCACTGTCAGATCCTTCAATTGTCTTCCTTGCCCTTTTCCTTTTAGGCAAAGGTAACTCAGTAGGTTCAATACCAAGCTTTTCACTCTGAAGTCTGGTGAGGGAGTGAGAAGGAATGAATTGTGGAAGTCACACTGCCTTGAGATAGCTCATATTTCTATGGTGATATTGAGAATCCTTGAAGTTTGTGGATAAGAGAATGTACTTCAGGAGATTTTGGAGTTAATTTATCTGGGATATTTTGGGGTTGAGCAGTGGTAGCTGTCTCCTCTACTTCCTACTTGAAAACTGGAGTTCCAACATGCGAGGGAGAAGTCGGAGATGAGGTGGAGGGAGATTTACTCTCAGAATGGATTGTAGATTTGGGTTTGCTCGCCATTCACAGTTCATGCCCTCCTTCTAGCGCCAAAAATGTTGATGCCTCGAAAATCGTTGCATCGACATCAGGGAAAACCACCTGGTCCAAACCTTAAAGGCAGCTCCTTTTCCGTTTGGTGTGGTCGCTCCGACTGGATATAATGGGACCAATTTCCCAATGATTTAGAAATGGGATGGATAAGTGATTGATTTTCTAATATCTAATGGTAATGATGGATGATTTATTCTAAAAATGCAACAATATAAATAACTAATCTATCCCGAGAAGTCTTTCTCTTTAGTGTAATTCTTGATTATTCTTATCAACAAGTAGGCATATAGATAACTCTACTTAAAAACAAAAACATTTATTCATATGATAATTACTTTGTTCAAGTAGTTGAACAAAGTAATAATTAAAACATTATTGCACTATTCTTTATATATCATTGACATAAATATGAATGAAAAATAGTAACTCTTAAACATTCAATAGTGATAAGCCAAAGAATTGATATGAAAGCACACACATATATCAATAATAGCAAAATGAATAAATGTTGATTCATATAAAAGAATGAAGCAAAAACATAGATAGTAGTACCATATGTAATTTGAATTCCCTCCAATATCAATTGCATTCATATTCTGGCTTTCAACTTGGAAATACTTTTACAAAAAGCAATAGTGCATATCACATAAAAGTATCCTTCATTAAAACTCACAATTCCAGTGCAGTTTTTATAAAAAAATATATTTCGGAAGCACAATAGTGTAACTCTAGATCCAAGTCTTAATACAAAATTTGAGGACCCCTTCTAAAAACATTAAAGGGTATATAAATACTATCTAAACTAACAAACTATGAAATAAAAATGTTGTGTGCTGGTATAACCAAATCACAAATATATATGAAAATCTCCCTGAAATAGGCATGCTTGTAGTCAGTCAGAATGGTTCATTGTTTCGGCTGATTATCTTTTGGCTTGAGCTGGCATATGGCGAGCATCGGTTGCAGTTCTGGAGGATGACTCATGCGCGAATGTAACTGGGCAGTATATGCGGCATCAGTAATTTCGGGAATCATGCAACTGATCACATCGGTGAGGCATTTCATCGTTGTTCTCTAACTATATGGTTTAAGAAGGAAGAACCAAAAGGTTTCCCATGTTAAAGTTTGAATGCCTGTGATCAATCTTTCTCTCTTTTCCAGCTCATGTTTCCATGTTTGCTCCAATGCTTTGACTGATGGCAGTTTCCCTGGAGTACATTCTGAAATTAAATTTGACAAATAAAGAGTATCATTAATCAATTCAACCAGATACTAGTTTCCGATCTACATCTTGATGTTGCCCTTTCTGCTTTCATCTGTTGAGATTGCCACTCAAGGAATAGGATTTCCTTATGTGATTCCAGAATTTGGGGTAGATTTGCAGCTTGTCCTTCCTTAGTTTCTTGCCAAGAGAGAAACTCTGCTAATGTTTCATCTGCTTGCTCCAATTTCTGTCTTGCATCAACTGACTTATCAATCATAGACGAGGAAATTTCACATTAGGGAGGAACAAGAGAAAGATTATTACATAACAAGCTCAACTGATTAGATAGTGCTTTAGTAATTTGGAGAACCTCTTATTTGAATTCTTCCACTTGAGGAAATCCTTTGAAACTTTCTATTTGCAATGACAGTTGAGCGATTTGTTCTTCTTTTGATTTTCTCAACTGTTCATTCATTAACTTCAGCTTGTTCAATGCTTGAGATAGTTCCTTTTGTTTCTGAACTTCATGTTGATCTATCCTCTATTTCTCTTTGAGCAATTGTTTGTTTAATTGGTCGTTTGACTGCTTCTGTGCTACTAACTGCTACTCTAACTGCTCTACCCTCTGCTGCTTCTCATGTACCTGTGTCTCTAGCGAAACAATTGCTTGATCCTTTTCTTTAAGCAAATTGCTGACTTCTGATGCCTTGTCCATAGTAGCTGATGTGTATGCTCCAGCATACTGAGAGAGTTTAGTAAGATCTTCGGAGGGGTTGAATTTCTCTCTCCATACCACATTAGTTATCTCCATCTATGCAGGCAAAAGAGAATATTGCTCAAGTTTTCTCTTTTTCCTTTGTCTCTTTATTACAGCCCTATGCTTAGGGTTGTAGAAGACATCCAAGGGTAGTATTTCTTCTACATGTAGAACAATTTCATCGGATGGGTTCTCTAGAATCATCTCTACATCCTTTTGAGTCATGGGTGGGCCACTAGTTCCTTCATTCGGAACTGTATTAGTTGTTGTCTTTTGACCAGTTGTCATCTCAGGTGTGCTAAATCCTTGCAAACTCTTAGTATTGCTGATGATTGATTCAAACTGTTGCCATTCTTTGAGTAGTTTGGGATCAATATGAATGTATGAATCAATAAGTTCACTGCCTTTTCCTCATTATTGCTTCTACTCTGGTGTTTTTTCTTTCTCAGGAACTTTTTCCACTACAAGAGTTTTATCGACAGCTTGCCGTTCAGTTTCACTTGACTCGACTGTCAGGGTTGTGGCTAATAGGTCTAAAGGCAGAGTTTGCAACCTCTGGTCTCTAAGCCTATTGAATGTTTCTAACCCTTCATCTCCATATTTCATCATGGCCAATCCTTTTACCTGAAATAATGATTCAGCTAAAGCGAATAAATCATCGAAGCCATCAGCTTCATGATCAAATTTAGCAAGTTTGGCTTGAGATGTGATGTTATAAGAAACCTGTCTTGGATCATATTGCATATTAGGAATTGTGGCAAGATTCAGCATTTGAATCTTTTTTGTCTCTTTCTCAGCATGCTTGTAGTCATGTAGAGTGAAAATGCCACATCGTAAGGGAAATGTAGGCCACATGTGTTTCTTTGAATCCTTAAGGGTTCTGGATGTCCCTTCTACTGTAATTTGATAAGCTAATTCCCGAGCTAACAATTTATCAGGCACATAGAGGGGGAGAACATGGGGTTTATTGAGGCTACCAAAAAGCCTTACATAGGTAAATTTTTCCTCCCCGAACCAACTACCTACTGTTGTCAAGTCAGTCTCTGCTTCTTGGGATATCCTGGGAGCAGGCTTATTAAAAATAGAATAATATACAGGAAAAATAAAACCATTACAAATTTTATACAAATAAATTTTGTAGTGAGCCTTTCATAACTATTGATGATAAATATGAATTGGATTTGGATCCTGAGCAGTCCACTTCCATCCGAGTATCAGATATTCAGAATTAAAGCAAATAGTATCCATAACATACGCACTGTAATAGAAAGGGGGAATGGTCTGAGACGTTTTATGTGCATTTGTTCTGTACTTTAAAATTGTTGTCGCTAGTTTATTAGAAAAAATATTTGCCCAATCCATCACATAACCATTGATTGCAGCTTCCATTAGGGGGACCATTTCTATGGTGAATTTGGCAGAATCATGTATTCCCCACATCATACACATCATAGCTCCAGCATAGCAATAAGGGGAAGCCAATGAGTCAATAGAGTACTTACCCGATGACTCGTGCTTGTGTTTCTCGGGGAAATGCCTCCATTGCTTTATCGGGGCTGACTCTAAGTCGTTTTCGTTTGCGAACGCTTCTAGGAATGCATTGTTGTATCGCTTCTTGGGTGGCGGTAGATGATACATTTTCCTAAGATCCTCTTGCTGGAATGAATCGAATATCCTTCCATCTACTCTGGAGAAATTTCTATCTGTCACTGGAATTTTCTCTGCACCCATCTTACCACATCCATGTATGGCAAGATTTTAGCTCACGTTGCTATCTTGTGAAGATAAGAACAAGCCAATTCTTTAAGAGTTCCCTCTGATTTGTTAGTTGAATCGGCTGTGGCTTCCTCTAATAACTCTTCAGGCTCCTCTACTTCCATCAGATTATAAATACTCTCCCAGCTGGTATTTCCCAGACCAAGGCATGTCGTATCTGAGATTAATCCTTTCTTGCTTGGTCCTGGATCTTTGACTGCAGGAGCTATTGTTGTGGACTTCTTTGATTTCTTCCCCATTTTCTCTAGATTTTTGGTTTCGAAAGAACTCTGCACAAACAGTCGCAAACCATGATACAAAGAAAGTGTTGTTGCAAGCCAATATGACAATGAATAGAATTACGTTGATTGGCGTATGATAAATGAAATATAGTTAAGGATTACCATGGATAAAATCTTTTAAAGGACCTATCCTTAACTGTAATATTAAATAGTTGTTCGAACTACCAATCGTGGTAAATAATATCATAAATGCCCATCTCATCGCTCATATATCGAATGATTATCTCAAGCATGTTTTAAATTTGATTGATCAACGATTGGCGATAAATCACAAATCGGCGATCGGGAGTGTCAAAGGGAAGGGCTTTAGCACTTGCTGTAAATATTTCCAATTACCGAACGGTGATACAATATAATGCATGCAAACTATTTTAATGTATATTTACCTTTCCATATGCGCACCCAATTAATAGATCGCAGTCGGGATTTGGCTTGAGCTTTATCCCTTTGTCATGTGACTCCGCCGATTGCCAATTGCGATTTACTTTATTGCATCAGGAGTTTTGATTAGGCCTTTTCATATGTCTCTTTATCATTGACACAGCCGATTTCCGATTGCGATTTCCTTATTAGATCTGAAGAGTTGAGAAGGCTTTGTTTCGCATATCTTTGGCATTTGCTTTCTGCAATTGCCGATTGCAATTTTCTTTTCGGATCGGAGGATTGGGTGAGGTTTTGTTTTTTATATGTGTTTCCTTTATTGTGATATGTGATCTCCGATCGCTTTATCGTAATATAAAACGGTTTTATAATATTTTTAAAGGAACACATTGTTTTTTATTTAAAAGGCTTTATAAAATGATTCATTTACATTGGGCCTTTTAGTAAGGATTTTTCTTGTGATGAGGTAAATACCATTTTATTCATATATCTAACTAAGTTTATTTAAAAGGGACCCATTTCATATTAAGATTTTGTGTAAAGGTTTTATGAAATGGGGGGTTGTTGTACAGCACAACACTGGGTAAATACATTAGGTAAATGGCCTATATGACTTGTAATGAATCAGTTTGCTTAAGTTAGGGATGAGTCACTTTGACCACCCTACACTCTAGCTATCAGTTCAGTCTTTGTTGCAATTGCTCCTCCTCTCATGGATTCGACCCCTGAGGCTAGCATGAGTTGTTTTGAGGCCTATATTATGTAATTTCTCAGTCATTCTATAGCTTGGACTCTATTGGATGTTGTACTAGTGTTTCAGACTTTGGCATGGAATATATTGGATGAGTTGCAGCTATTTTGGTTGGATTCTTGTGGCATGGTATTTTGATATTGTTTCCTCTTCAGTTACATATGTGTGAATGTTTTGTACCTTTCATGATCCATTTCAATTTAAATATGTTTGATTTTAGAGGTGTGATAAGCAAAATTCATCTTCTATGCTCTGTTTTGGGAGAATCATCATAAATTGTTTCATTTCTTCAGTTTAAAAAGAATTCATGGTTTTCATGCTCTTACCTCATCAGTCTAGACCAATTCATGGTTTTCATGCTCTTACCTCATCAGTCTAGACCATTTCATCATTATACTACAAAGTGTTAAAGTAACTTGCCTACCTTTCCCCATCAGATGTCTGCAATTCTGATTCTCTTTTGCCTTGACCTAGTTCACTCTCTGACCTAATTCACTCATCCAGTGACTACCCCAATCAAATCCAATCAATCAAACCATGAGCTACTATATCTAGCCTAAAACCCTAATCTATCCAACCCTCTTGGCTATGATTCTTTGGAGAGAGCCCTCGTCGGCTTGGTAGGGCTAGCTACCAAGTCAAAAGGTTGGTCTGTGGTTACCTCAGCTGGACTCTTCCTCAACCTTAGAGATCCGAAGGAGTGATAACAACCTCCACTTTCCTTTGCTTGTAAATTTCCACTAATTTAGGATATTCCGCTAGGATTTCAAGAGTGGAAGTGAGAATGGATGGATTTGGGTGTTCAGGTCTGATCCATATTGACTCTTTTAGCTCCCCACCTATGGTCTTTTTTACTTCTTCATATTTGACCTCCTCATAACTTAGCCAAGATGTTAGGGCCAATAATTGTGCATCTCCCAAATATGGTTTCGGGTCCCATATGGTCATATCTATAAGCATAAGGTTGTGAAGGTAAAATTTAGTAACCTTGGATTTGTCTTCTATACTACATTATATGTAGAAGTCAGTAAATTCCTTGGTCTCCTATAGAGAAATGGTTCCCTTATGTGCAATCATGTTTATCTGGAATTAGAACCAGTTCTCCTTCAAGAACAAAAATTAAGGCTTTGAAGGTTGTCTGCAATTGATTGCCTCAAACGAGAGGTGGGCAATGGTGCCTAGAGTTGTTTCCATGTTTGAAACCTAAGTGTCCCTTGATTGTAATTATCCATGTTTCTACTGCAATTAGATTTTTAGTTGCTAGTTTTGTTTCTTCGGGTGCTACCTCTTATTTTCTTCATCCAACCTCAGGAATGACATATCTTATCTCATTCTCTTTATCTCATCCTCCATTTTATCAATATGAGCTACTCCTTCAGATTCATCTATCCTTTTCCACTAGTCAGTTTCATTTTTTTTACTATCTACCTTGGGTATCAAATGGGGCACTAGGTGCTTAGGAATAATTTTTCCTAATGTTCCTATAGGAGGAAGAGAAATTATTAAAGGCCAAACAAAATAGGAACGGGGTTTTCTTGGTTATTTGGATAATTTCCCATATTTTTGTAATTTTACAAGATGTTCCTGTAGCAGGGAAACTTGTTCATATAGGTGGGTAGCTTTTTCCCATAGATGAGAATTTTTCCCCTCTGAATGTATTTTTTGCCTTATTTCCTCAAGAGATGCTTGAATTTTTGTTGTGTGTCCCTCTAGTGCCTTTAATTTTTCCTCCTTTTCATCATGTACCCTTATTTTTATGGACTAGGGGTCTCCTAAATAATGATAGGGTTAGGAGAAGGAGGCTTTGGCTTGCCACTATAGCTCATTCTAGTGCTTTTTCTTTTGGAGTAAACAATATGTTGACCAATTTTACTTGCCTTTGGCTTTGTGGGAGTGTTGATTCTTGTTAATGTAACTGAAATTTCCTTCTCTTATTCCTTGGAGACTTCTTTTCCTTCTCTATGTTCTAAAAGGTTGGCTACGACCTTTTATTGACTCTACTTAGTTGACTTATTTTTGGGTTTCTCAACCTTCCTAGGGTTTTTCAAACTCTACCTAGGCCTCTAAGAAATCTTGTCTGTCCATGTCCACAAATTCCATCCAGGGAACGAGATGTTGAAGATGTTCTAATGCATCTGTGACCAACAATCTATTCAGGCCATGATGGACCAGGTAATTCTGATTAGCCTCCTTAACCATGGTGCTCATCTCCATAAGGGATAGGAGGAGGAAGTATGGGGTGCTTAACCACTCAAGAGTTGGTAGGTCAACTTGGAATTTCAACTCGTAGAGGAGTCTAAATTGGTAAGCATGCACTATGCTTAGTATTCCCTCATAAAAGATGTACTTGAGAACATGGTGGGCTATCTCATCCAAATGTTAAGGTAGAATTTCCCTCTTGATCCCATTCTCATCCTCATCTACTCATTCATTAGGGAGGAAGAATCATCTCTTGGTGTTGATAGCTTCATGTCTTTCTTCTTTACTTCAATGTACCCCCTTTGGGAGAGTGGTGACCTTATTAATTGAGTTTTCATAAACATGCATTACCGTCCCTTTGACTACAACGCTTATTTCTTATCCTTCAGGGTGTTGTAAGTTCATGGAAAGCTCTAAGGCAACTTCATCATCATATCCTATGATCTTTCCAAATAAGCACAACCATCGGAAATTTTTTAGGTTGATAATAACTTTAGTATTCTAATGAATCCTGATGGTATTGATTAGCTCTCTTCTAGTGAATCCACCCCCATGGTGTCTGACAAGATCTGCATCAGTCCCATATTTTTAGACAATTTTATAAAAAAATAGGAAGGGGAGAATACTATGTTGCAGGAATCAAGTTCTCCTATGGCAGCACAAGATTCTATCTTGAAAAAATGCACAGTTTCTCAATAAAACTTGAATAAACAATTTATCTCTCCAAATTAAAATTGTGTAATAGTTTCAAAGGAAAGAAAAAATGGAGAGGAAAAAAATTGGTTGTTTCTCTATTAATTTACTTCCTTAACACACACAAAAAAAGATGGCTGCTAAATTTCAAAAATTTAAGTAGAAAACATGATGCCAAATATGAATAAAATGATGGAAAAATATTAGATTTATGACTTTAGGCTATAAATCAACCTCTTTAGATTTATTGGCATTTTTAATGATGATTTGTCCTTCCTATAGTAAAACCCTCCCTCATGTGGTTTCTTTTAGTTTGCTCCTATAGCTTTGAAATTCTAGACCTAATACCCTGTAACGTTCTCTTGTAGTGAGGGAAAAATTGTCGTGAACCTTTTGAATCTTGTTTTCATGCAGGACATTTAAATGGGAATAGGTGGTGAAATTCAAGCTAATATCTCACTTAAGTGGGTATTGGATTAAAAGAGCTAGGTGCGCATCATTTGAACTGGTCCCACCAACCCTATCGAACTTTGTGACTCACACTCCACTTTTACTTCCATTAAGATATGGCAATGTCCACCTTTTCAAACAATAACCAATTTTGTCTCTTTCACCCTCCCACACATGGGAGTTACTTTTAGATAAAGTGGAGTTTTCCTGCCAAATTTGTTTGAGTCCTATGCTAGCTTTTCTGGTTATAAAAACAATTTCTTTTTGAATAAATAATGTTTCCTTGTGCTTTAAATGAATTCGTAGGGTGAGTATCAAAGGGTTTTCACACTTGGTGTTTTACCTTTTCATGACATTAGAGGTTTTTTTTTTTTACGTGCAATGTTTTTGGGTGTTGCTAGCAAACAAACAGTCTTGTAGCAGATTACAAGAAATCCTATAGCTTCTTAGGCTCATTTTTCAAAATTGGAGTGAGTGATTGTGTTGGTGTTGCTAGAGTTGTTCATCTTTTTTCTGAAGGTCGTTGTCCTCCTCCGCAATGGTCTTTTTGTTTTACATATTGAGCATATAGGATCTGTGTTGGCTAATACAAGATTATCTAGTCTCCTGTAGTAGTCACATAGGTCCTTCATGCTCACAAAAATAACTTTTAGAAATTACATGGGGACATGATAATTCATGTAGGAGATAATGGTGCTAATAGAGAAGGTTTTTATTGTGGCTATGGTGGCAAAGGCAAGAAACTAAATTTTTGTAGGGCTAGAAATGACAAACATTGAAGGGGGATTTATCACATGATGCATGGTGATGGAGAAGCTAGATGTAGGATGTCCCTAATGCTTGTCTCTAGATCAAATGCAAAGAAATTCCTCAACTTGTAGGTTTTTCTTGAAACTGAGTTATCCTGTAGCATTACAGGACTTTCTTATAGTAGTTCCAGTGAGCTAACAAAAATGTATACGAGAGAGCTAAGGATGGATTTTTGGTATGGTGGATGAAGAAAGTAGTGGAAAAAAAGTGTAGGAGGTATGATTTGGGCCCACTTAGAGTGTTGAAGTTAATGAATTGGGTTGAATGTGTAGACTGAATTGCTTATTGCTTTCTTCCTGTAGTACTTGCACACAAGTTAAGGTGAGACAAAAGCATTTTATCTCTTTTTTTATCTTTTTTTTTTCTTCTTTTTTTTTCTTTTCTTTTTCTTTTTTTTTTAGAGACCTAATAGTTTCCTCATGGAGGTTTTTAGCTAGTGGATCTACCCCAAGTTCTTTGGAAGAGGTTTTCACCTAGAGTTCTTTATTTTCTTTTTCTTTTTCAGACTCACAAGCTATCTCACGAAGGTTTTCAGCTAGTGAGTTTGCTTCAATTGCCTCAAAGGAGGTTTTTGCTTGAGGCTTTTTTTTTTGTAGTCATGGAATGAATGGATTAGGAGCCTTGATGCTCTCAACTAGCATCCATTTACCAAGAGTGGAACTTATTCCTCATCAATAGTCGTGATTTGACTAAGCCATTATCATAGCACTTTTCAACCAAATAAGGCCTCGATCATATGGTCATGAGCTCACCCTTGAAGTATTTAAACTTGGATTCATAGAACATGACCCAATCACCCTCTTGGAAGGCTTTTTTTTATGTTCTTTTCATGCCAAACTTTTCTTTGTAGTTGGACTACTTCGGTGTGCAATAACACCTACATTTTGCATTCATCTGATGCATTCAATTGCTGCAATATTTCATCCTATGCTTTAGTTAAAACAATATCAAGTTGAGTTGCCATCCTTAAGGTGTTATATTCAAATTCAATTGACAACAAATATTTCTTATTGTAGACTAGCTCATAAGGGGTAAATCCAGTGGTTGTCTTCCAAGTGGTGTTGTAGGCCCAAGTGGCCTCAACAAGTCTCTTTGCCTAGTCCTTTTTGTTGATGTTGATCACCTTGGTCAGAGTGCTTTCTAACGCTATATTGGTAACCTCCACTTGTACATTTTCTTGAGGGAAATATGGAGTATACCTTTGGATGTGGTGTTGCTTCAATATTCCCTTGATCATATTAGAGGTGAATTGGGATCCTTGGTGTGTCACCAATTCTCTCGGAAAAATAAACTTATAGAAGATGTTTTCCCTTAGAAACACGGTCACTTTTAATTTTATTATTGCTCTCATTGTCTTTAATTCTACCCACTTGGTCAGGTGCTTTGTGCAAACAATGATGTACTTCTTCTTCTTGGATAGGAGGTCAATAGGACCAATGAATTTCATGCCCCACTTCTTAAATAGCTCGAAAAACACCTAAGGTTAAAGGGGCATCTAATCCTTTGGAGTTGGTTTCCCCATCCTTTGTCATCACACTAGGAAGTACACCTCTATGCATCCTTATGAAGATTTTTCCAAAAGTATCCTGCTTGCATGATTTTGTACGTTGTCCTCTTTGCAGCAAAATTCCCCCCTCATGGTCCATCATGGCAAGTTGAGAGGATGTCATAAACATTGTCTTCCTTCACACATCTTCTCAGAACCTTATCAGGCCCTAACTTGAAGAGGTTTCCCCATATCCAAGTATAAGAGGTACTCTTTCTAACAATCTCAATTTTTTCCTTCAAAGACAAGTGAAGAGGGGCTCCTTTTCAACAAACCATGGAGGCAAGATAGATATGGAAAATATGTTCTTGTTAGGGAGTTGGTCATCTATCACTAGAAAATATGATAGAGGGTCCCAATTTCCCTATAATCTCAAGCTTCGTCTATGTAGTAGCAATTATTCACTCGACCTTTGGTCTTGAATATTTATTCCTTAATACTTTATAATAATAGTTGAAATGATCAATCTATATGTATTAAAGTTTGAACATCCGGTATAGTGCCTCTAATTCCCTACTGATTAAATCAATATCATTTGGATAGTACTGATCTTACTATAGGAATAACCAAGCTAGACTGTATTTGGCTGCAAATTATGCTATAAGTTAAGGTTCTAACCCTATGACATCGTGAGTTCACCCCTCACTAATACTTCATCTAGGTAAATGATGATACTAGCTTCTTTTCATACCACTTGCTTATCACTTATTACTACATCTTAATTAGGGATATGATTACGACATCATCTAAGTTAAGCCATTAGAGTAAGCTTATGCTTAAAATATTAGTATTAGGCAATTTTTTCGCTTAAATTTCTACTCATTAAATTATTGATATGGGATTGTAGGCTAACGAGGTGCCAACAAAATATATGCAGAAAGAGGTTTAACTAGCGCTAAGTTAAAAGACATTACAACACTCTATTATAATCACACTTTCCAGGAGCTTAATCAAACATGGATTCACCCCTTACATAACACATAAATAGATAAATAAATAATAAATTAAAACACCATCTCATTCATCAGCATCCTAAGGGTGTCTGGCATGTTCAATAATTCTTGTAACTCAATATTCATACAAAAAAATCATGCAATGCTAAAGAAAGAATCATTTAAACAAAACAAAAATAAATCAATTGAGAGTTGTCAGTTTGAGTCCTATGCATTCCCTGGGTTGTTAACTCTCCCCACAAGGGCCCTCACACCATTCTGCATTATTTAATGAAATTCAAAGATAAAGTTATAAATAAATGAATATGTTCTGTGTAAACAAAATGCATATATATATATATATATAAGTGAATTATAATGACACTACAAGTGCATCCCAAATTGGGGGGCCACCTAACTAGGAGCACCACATGAATATAATATTAACTCATAATCTTATCAACAACATGGCATTTGCATTAATTCATGGGAAAATTACAAAGTACAGAGAGTTTGTTTACAAGATAGGGTTGCCACAACAACTTTTGTATTACAACAGTTAACCCCTCTAGAGTTGTTTACATCAGTATATATAACTCAATCCCTAACAACTCATACCATGAAACCCAAACCAAAGGGGCTCAGCCCCGTTCAATACCAAAATAACCCAACATTATAGCCATAATAATTATTTGTACAAAACAAAAAAAAACAGATCGTAACCATCAAACAAGATGGTACATTGAAATTACATTCCTGTGATAAGAATATTTTTTGTTTGAACAAAAATAGATCCTGTGTTGTGTTGATCCAAGTATTTGAACTTGTCATTGGGCATGCTATCCAAAACTAGGCATAATTGTCTGCTTATAGCAACTTTTGGTCATTCAGATCCAATAGTTCAACTTGATTTGCATAACATGCATGCTTCTAGTAGTTCAATTAGTATCTGCTAGTCTTATAACATGTACAAAATTTCCAATACCCATGGTTAAACAAGCAAGGAAAATACACCAAAAACCTAGACTTTAATTCATGGGAAAAAGTATTTAATTATAAATAATTAGCTTATCTAACTCATAATTGCCAGGGACATGAAATTGATTGAAACAGTAGCTAAATATAGGAGAAAGGAAAGATAACATAGGTAACAATAAGCAAAAAGGTGTCAAATTTATGCAATAAACAGGTCAAAGTCAAGACTCGACATCTCCCCCACACCCAGATCGTTGTGCATCCTCATGCATTAAAACCTCCGCAGCTTGGAGCAGAAGATCTAGCATCATTGAACATTCTTTCTATCTTTCTTGAAAAAGATTTAACTTCAACTTTCTGCAATGGTTTACAGCTCGGCCTCATTTTTTGTACTAGTACTTACCCCTCTTAGTTAGAAATAAGTTTTGATTTGTTCACCTATCCCTAGCTTTTCTAATTCATGCATTCCTTTCCTTCAAGACTTGGTTCTCTTATTGGATATGTATGTTTAGAACCTTGAATTATTTAACTCGTTGCATAAGGTTCTCTATCTTCTCACTCCTACTCCTCTTGCGTCATGAACTTTTAGGTACATCAACCATTATATCAACCAATCATTAAACTCTTCAAGCTTAGTATCATCATGTATCTCAATTTCACTAATCTGCTCAAGTCTTTTTTCTCGCTATAATGCCTCTGGGGCATCAACCACCTATATTCCTTTAGTTTCTTCAAGCCCTTCAAATTCAGTGGCATTAGGTATCACACTTTCATTATTCCACTTAGGTCCCTTTTATTGTTGTAATGCCTCTAGAGCATTAGGTCCACCTGCTAGTGAAGGAAAAAAATCGGGATCTAAGTGTTTTGATAAGGTGTTACTTTGGTGCACTACCGGATACCCAGATCCTCGAATACACACTAGAGGGGCCCAAATGCATCAAGAGGCTTAGATATAATTTTCAACTAGATATCTACCTCAATTTAGATTTCTTTTGCATATTTTAGTCAAAAGCACTTTGAACTCGTCATCTCCTCATTATTCTGGAGTTAAAATATATGCCACATATCATTGGAAATATCTTAGAACAAGTTATTTAACCATATATTAATATCAACAATTTTGGAAACACAACATCAATGACAACACCTTTGACATAAATGACAACATCTACTCAACATCATGGTTAGACAGTGTGCTCGTGTTCGTTGGGGTAGTGGAAGCCGAAGGGGACTAGATAGTCCGCGAGCTCATTTATGGGTTGAAGCCTTAGCTTAGGCATATGTTGGGCAAATATTAAAATAGTTTGTCATGAGTTACGGGAGCTAGAGGCATTAGTGGCAGTCGACCAGGCTTGTGCCTTGGACCCAGAAGTCGTGGTAGACATTTCGAACTATGTTCCTGTTAGGGAGGAAAAAACCAATACCTTCTCACCATTGACCTCTATTATAAGATTAAAAATTCTATTGAGGAAATTCATCATGGACAGAAATGAAGCTAGAGAAATATTGCTTATGTTAGAAAAAGTGGTGTTTGAACCAGAAGCAGATGCAACTCTTTCTCAAGCACATAAAAGAGTGTATGCCTCAATGCCTAGTCCAAGTGGCTATATCAAGGAACATCTTAACCCAATTAAGTTGGATGCCTTAGGTTCTCCTTAGTTTAATGGACTTATTACTAAGTTTTATTTGTCTTATGTTTAGCTAGGCATACATGCTTCAGAGAGAAAAGCTCACTTATTAAGATTTCTCTAGACTTGCTTAAGTTCAGTTTATTTTGTATTTTATATTGCAAGCAACTCTGCCAGTTTAAAACTCGTAGATTTAAAACTATAATATATTTTGAAAAAAATCCCTATTGTTTTGTCAGTGGTCTATTTTCCCTAGTGGAAGACCATTGATAGACAGGGCTTGAACTTTATATTTTCCTGTTATAATAGAAAGTTAGCTTACAAAATATATATATATATATATAATATATAATATATATATATATATATATATAATACTAGGAAAAAGGGAGTATCTAATGATTCTCAACAACATATCCATAATGTCGAAGAGTATTTCCATTCTTGGTAGAAATATATTGATAAAACCTATTTGAGAAAGTGTGACATGGTATTTGTTATCAATAGGGGCTCCGTTTTCAAGATTCTTACAAATGTTTATCCATTTCACTAGAATGGAATGTTGTTAACCATGTGTTGTTATGGAAAAATAATATCCTAATTACATTGCTAAGGCTACAATAAAGAAGGGTGTCGTCACCTTGTTGAGCCATTATCTTTGAATTTTTCAATTGGGTTTGCCATGGATGATTCTGAGTAATGATTGTTAACCTCCCCATCAAGGTTTATTCATAATGAATAACATATTTATGTCCTTAATTTAGATTCAATGGCATTGCCAGGGTACCGTCTACCTCACTCTTACATTCGAGCTAAGAGGGAAGTTGATTAATGCTTTCCGTGGATGACCCCTAATGTCCAAAATTTTATCTCTGGAAAATGTGTGTGTGTGTGTGTGTGTGTGCATACATGTATGCATGTATGCATGTACAGACACACATGTATGTATGTATGTATTCATTGCTTGTAATAATAGAACATTACAATAATATATGGTATAGTCACTAGTTTATCTTTTTACCATGAGTACATTATCTTATTCAGTGTATAGTTTATCAGAGTGCAGCTTTTCCTCATCTTTAGTAGATAGATCTAGTGAGCTTTGAGGCTCCTTCCCATCCCCTTGTATCCTTCGCTAAGGCATCCATCTAGGGCATTTTTATTTCCCCCTGAAAGTACATGTATCATTTTAATTTTTCCATCGACACTTTCCTTCGTAGCTATTATATTTTAGATCTTACATTAGATATTTTCATATTTTTGTATAGGAGTGACGCTTTGTGCTCACACAATGTATTGATGTTTTCGTATAGCAATCCCAATAACCTATTTGAGGTCATTTATTGGACATTAGTAAAACTATCTTATTCTATCTTGTCAAATTGGTGCATGCCTTCTTGAAATATTTATCGGCAATCACAATTTTGTTCACTAAATTCGATTATATTAAATATTGTTCTTTTTTATGTCAGCCCAATAAAACTTGCATGATGTTCTCATTTGGAAACGTTATAAGCTTAATTTGTTTGTCAGTGGTACTATGAATGATGATTTAAGTTAGTTATTGTAGTGATTTTTCCCATCAAAATTACAAGAAAAGATGTTAAAGGGATAGCAAGGGTGCTTTTCAAAATAATAATTATCCAAAACTAGCCCAATTAGTAGCAAGATATTTTGTTTTTTGTTTTTCATTCTAAAGTTTCCTTTGTAATAGACTCGTGTACTTTCTTTTGTAGATTTGACAAAGTCAAACTTTATGCAATAGGGATAGGCCTATTTACAAGTGTCCTTGTTGTCTTATATCCAATTTTTGTTGTTAATAAAAGGTTGTAGTTATCAAAAGAAATGTTGGAAATCCAATGACCATCTCTATATTTAGAAACATTTAATAAGCGGATGGAATTTTTTGTTAAATAAAGGTTTTGGTGCTATTGTTATTGTTAGAGTTCCCAATTGAATATTTTTTCTTACTTCCTTTGAGACAACAAAAAATGGAGCTTTAAGAATCACCAAGAAACTAAATCTTTCACAACCAACACAAGTATAAATAACAAATGGTGTTGTTGGAATGACAGAACAACATAGTCTGTCATTGTTCCAGTAAGATTTATAACCATTGACTTTCTATATTTTAACTTCATGTTTTCATGTGCTAGAAAAGAATCATGTCTCTTTCTCCTTTCCTTTTTGAATGATCAACCTAATTTACAAATAAACCTTGATTTTTCAATTGGGGCTGCCTTTTTCCTAGTTTGAATGTAATGTTATTTTGCTCTACAAAAGCATACAATCATGCATGTTTTAAGAAAAACAGGACGAAAAGGGGACACCTACGAATATGATAGAGTAATAATTGGCTAAGGCCATTATTTTTGGTACAAAAGGACCCACTCCATCTGTTGAAGAATGTAACTAGTGTCGGTCTTCATAATTGTATTTATCAAAAGAAATAAAAAGAGACTTTTATGTAAAAGTAAATTGACTTATTAAAGCATGGTTTTCATGCTTGGGACATTGGTCAATATGTCAAAGAACCCATTGGGTGCTCTAAGTTTTTTGTATTGAGTCAATGTCAAAATCATTATGAAAATGACCCTTCTTGGGCTCATTAGGTCAAAGAAAGAAAATATTTTTTTTGTCAAAAGATTATGTTTTGTCCTCCTCCATCAAGTCAGTCCTTACCTCCAAACAAGTCGACATCTTCAACTGTTCATGTCGCCTATTAGTGGGGCTTCCAACAACTAATATATATAATATATATAATATATATAATATATATATATATATATATATATATATAGATATATATATATATATATATATATATATATCAACCCATTATGAGAACAATCAATCTAGAATTTCAATACAAAAAGGAAGTTCGACAAAGACATAAAAGGAAGAGCTATGAAAGAGGAGAATCGAACATTTGATAAGCATTGTAGGACCAAACTTTGGCAAGAAGGATTGTAGGACCAAATTTTACTAAGAAGGACTGCAAAACGAAAAAATTTCTAGTACGATTGCAGAAGCCGAAGGTACAAGATGACAGAGAGGGGAAAGTTTCTTGAAGAGTTGTTTGATGTTGATTCGTGAAGAAATGAACCAAGAATATGTTTGATCTATTTGGAAAGCATACTTGATGAAGGAAAGTCTTGGTCAAAGGGTCTTGGATATGTCTCAACTTGATTTGATTCTTTTGAAGAAGAAATTTGACTGGGTCTTCCTCTCAAAGAGGGGATTTTCCCTGGCTTGGAGCCTATCTCTGGTGTCTCTATTATTTGCATTGTGATATTCTTGTTTGGAATTTGTCTTCATGATGGATAAAACATAATAATGATGATGAACTAATGTAAAAAGAATCACAAGAACTTGTCAAATTATAAGAGAAATCATTAATAAAACCCTAATCATGCACTTCCCTAGATTTCTCAACACCATCAAAGTTGAATGAATGGTCAAATACAACTTATTCTATAAGTGCCCTCTTAGCCACCAATAAAAACTTCATCTCAAACAAGCCATCTACCGAGAATAAAAAGGAGAACTAGTGCATGAAGGGGGAAACAACTTGAACAACAATGCAATAGTTTTATGTTAGACTTCACACATGTGGGCCTAAATTTGTGGGAATAAGGAATAGTTGTGGCTCTTAAACACCAAGCTGAAAAACAAAGCCCTAATCCATGAGGAATCCATTAGTAGGCAATGGGAAAATGGAGGGGTGTCATTGGTTTCCTAGAGATGCCTTTCCAACCTATATTAGGGCCTTTTTACTCCAAACAAACTATAAGAGAGATACTTTGTCATTTATACAAGAGGTTCATTGGATATTCAAATTAGAAATAAAATAAAAAAAGGAAAAATAGAGGAAAAAGGCCATCATAAATTGAAGACCTACTTGGAGTATCACAATTTTGTAGTAGCAGGCATCATTCTTCTTCTTCCACTTCTCTTCATTCCTCATATTTCTCTTTGTGAGCATTTTATGAGCAATGTATATTGTAAAGGAATGTAAGGAGGCTCAACACAATGATTTTATAGTCCTAAAGCCCAGTGCACTAATAAATGATTGTTTGAGACCTGATATTTTATAGCCCCTATCAATAAAGATAACATTTTATAAATGAACTATCGATTTATTGCATAATTAGGATTGAGTATTTTTGTCACTGTTGACATAATAAATCTCAAGCAAGTTATGTTGGTTTCCCTTTCACTTTATGTCTCACATGGTGCTAAGTAAACCAATGAATCTATGATTGTTTTATTGATTTTGTTTTTTATTTAATGAATATGTGTTAGGAAAGTATTTTGGTCTTCTCCTTCAAATTTAATTGTTCCTTTTATTTTAGTTGCTTGTCAGGTAGAACTATATCATGGTGCCCGTGGTTCAAAAAAGTATTCCTATGAATCAAGCTTGTTAAAACCCCTTGCTATTTGGCTTCTTGGTCACCCTTAAACCACAACACATCATCTTTTTCTTTTTTTTAAATTAAATTATAAAGGAAATAGTGGTCACCATAAATCCCATGCAAAAAATTCAATTAGAGATTAATGGAAAAAAATGTCATCGTGTTATAAGCTAGGACAATAACTTATAAAAAAAATAAGGGTGTCCCAACTCTAGCTCAAATGTCTAGAGAAATATGGGAAATTGATCCTACACACTATGTGCTAGCATAGCAACACCAAGTGAGAATGAGGGGGAACAACCTATAAAAATTAGCATGTCAAAACTATTAAGGTATCAACTATTCATTTGCTTATTGGGTTTTAATCTAGTGGAGAATGATACCCAACATCTTACATTGTTGAATATTTGTATCTTGTTGACTAGAGACTCCATTAAAAAATGAAGCCTTGTTCCCATTATGACTAAATATTTGATACTTTTGGTGAGAAAGTAGTGGTTTTGAAGAAAAAATATCTTGCTTAATAACTCCAACCACATCAGAATATTGGATTGAAAGCTCAAACTATCTCACATCTCTTCAACAACTAGCTCCTTTGTGATACCATTTATTTAGGTTTTGTTTCTAATGTTTCTGTATATTGTTATTGAATCCCATCCTAAAACCCCTTACTATAATTTTATTGTAAAATTTATTAAATACCCTTCTTTCATTTGCATTTATAGTCTTTCAAATCTCGCTTAAGATATGATGTTATATCTCCATTTAATGGACCTAAACACTTATCTTGAAAGTCCCCTAAACACTAAAAACAATGATTCGTCCCTTCCATTAATTCTCATCATTTCTAGCAATTAGCATATCTATGTAAATCCTTGGCGAGATATAAGGTACCAACCCCTAATATTTCCAACAACCCTTCACCATTTCCTAGTGGTTATATGAGAACCCTCCCAACATTGACTGAAAGATGTCGTGGAGCTAGTAATAAACACATCACCTAATTTCAATATTTCACTATAACCTCATTGTTGAGCATGAATATGCTTTCATACATCTTTCCATACATTCCATGGAAGGAAATGTTAGATCCCGGTTTATGCACTTGACATCCAAATCCATCTCTACTTAGTAGCAATTGCATGATAATTTCCTACATAGCTGGGGAAAGAGAATAAAAATATTTTATAGATACTCATAGAGTTTAACTTGTTTAAGGAAGGATGATATTAAATGTGTGGAAACATTCAATAATAGGTTTCTCAAGTCTTATCATGGAATCCCTAAAAATGTTAGGCCTTCACAAGTTGTTTCCATGTTGAATTACACGATTGTCTAAAGCTCATATGTTTCACTATACTCAAAGAAAGGAATCCATCAAACCTAGATTCCATGCTTGATGATGCATAAGAGATGGTATCTAGCATGCTAGATTTTCTACTATTGGTTGTGTCTCCTCTCCATTCCTCGAAAGGAAGCGAATGTGAGAAAGAATCAAAAGTTTCACTATATATTCCATTTATATTGTATTCTTATTTACATGAGGGCCTCCTAACATTGTTAAAATCTAAAGAAAATGGGAGAGTAGCATTTATGTTCTAAAAATTACAAAATTAGTAGCAAAAGGAACCCTTGATCCAATTACACACATAGAACAATATTTTTGTTATTGTTAGCGCTTGAGATTTCACCTCAGGCTGAGAAAGGCAAATCTTCAAGGCTACATCAAACCATTTCACCTCGTAGCTAGCCCTACGAGGTATGAGAAGGCTCTCTCGGGTCAGATTCGGTAGATCTTTCAATAGGATGAGCTGACCAATTAGGAAACAAGATTTTAGGCTAGTAAATTGATCTGAAAGTTTGATTTTGGGGTTTTTAATTAAATAATGGGGTTTTTCTGCGCTGAATGGGCGAGATCACAGTTTGAAACAGGAAAATATAATGAACAACACAAATTATTAACTGAGGCAAGGTAGGCATGAACTTAGCATCAAATCTGGATTTCAATGGGATGGAAAGACTGGTGAGGAGCTAAGGAGGGCAGACAATAACTCTGAATCCTCCTTAAACAGAAGAAAACATCGAATGTGAGCAAATTTATAGGAGGAGCATACAATACTATGAATTCCTACCTAATCACTTCATTTGCTCAATCAGATATGATAATGAGGTAAATGAAACATAACAGTTCACATATAAGACAAAGGGAAAACCTATGCCAAATTAACATACCACATGAATCTCAGCAAACAGAGCTGTGAAATTTCATTAAATTTTCTGCCAAAAACTGTACAAGAAAGCTCTGCTATGCTCCAGCAGCTCCCAGCACTCAGAAAACAAAAAATCTCCTCTCATTCTCACTCTCTCCTTCTCTAATGATTTTTTAATACAATAAATATAAAATGCTGCCCAAAAACAGGGGCGTTGTTTTAACTAAAGCTATAAAAATAGAGCAGATGGAAACAAGAAACAAGAGGCCCGTTTTCACAGTTCAGAGCCGTCCTAATTTGGTCAACTGTACAAGATATGAGGCTATTGACAGTTGCAACCGATCCTAAAGATAGCGCAGAGTTGATTAAAATCTGGAAAACCACAGTCGATAACGAGCTACTGGAGATTGTGTCATTAATGACATTGCTACCCAAACTCAACTGCGTGCCACAAAATCTAATGGTAAAGGAGCCACGTAGTTGGATGACCACCGTTGAGAACTACATTCATGGGAGCGTAAATGACATAGAGCCACATACATGGAGAATAAGCATGTTACCCTGATTCGAATCCAAGTTTTTGCCACGCAAACGAACCTATGAATGCCACTTTGCAAACTGCACCCCAAATCTGGAAATGCGTTGGTCATTCAAACAAGAAAATCTGAAGTCATAAATAGGAAATTGAATCCTAATCTTCTGCCTATGTTTGATATTCTGTGCTTCGGGTCTTTACTTTTCACCTTTCATCGCCAGGTTAGATTTGCCATCCTATTTTTAATAAAACTAGGTCCTTTACTTCCTTTTCACAATACTCCCGCGTAACTTCTTCAAAAACAGCTGAATCCTCAATCTTTCCCATATGCTCTGCCCAAAGTGACATCCTATATCCATAAACCTGGCCACGTGGGTAACAATTCTTCTGAGCCCATGTATGATGCAGTTGATAGGAACCCATAGCAATCTCCGTATCTCTTGAACCATCTAGAGAGCGTTGGTTGATATTTGCAGAGCCCAGAATCGCATATTCATCATCTATAATCATGCCCTTTGCATGGACGTAAACCATAAAGCGGCGATACCCTGCTTTCTGTATGAGCAATCATTAGTTCATTCTCATCGTTTGTTTCCCGATTACCAAGGCAATAAAAATTCAACTAAACTTATGGATGGTATGATTTTGACGACCTTGAATTTTGAAGGGCCTTTGCAACAACCTTGTACATCATTTGCATTGTTTGTGACTGCCAGAAAAGTATTTCCTGCACAGATACACTTTTAGGGTCCCATTCAGGCCACATTGGTATGACGATGTAAACTGAAAACTTCTCATGAGAATTATATTGTTTGCACCTGCAGTCTTGTAAGATGACCAGTTGTAAGAAAATCCCGAGAAGTATTGATTTTTAATGTGCAGATCGGATGGCTTTAATATAAGCTGTATGGATACTTGCGTCTATAACCAAATCTTTTCCACAGATAATATTCTGACTTTGTGCTTCTGTGACAGATTTTGGAAAACCTTTTACTGATCCAGAATCAATTGATCGGAAAACCTGCACATGCTAATTGTCTAGATCATCTTCCTCTGAAACCCATAAATGAGGATCACCGCTAGGAACATTCATTGTGGGGCTAAGAATCCATGATATCCGATCCAAATTGATTAGTGCATCATCACGCCAATGAGAAATTACCCTAAAACGTTTACCAATCTCATGCCATGTTGTTGCTTTTTTCCAGCGTTGTTCAAAATGTTTAAGGATATCATATGCAGCAGGACCTTCTATTTTACAGGGTTCTCTTGGGCCACCAGAATCAACATCAAAGTAGGATTGTGATAATCATCTCTATGTACAGTCTTAAGAGTTCTAAACAAAGAATGCTCTGGGGTACCATAACGACCATCACAGAGATCTAGCCCACCTATAAAGGAGGCAAGTCTTCGGTCCTTACCAGCAGCTTAGGTATCAACAATAACAAGTTTCTGGTGGTGAGTATATAATGTACCAACAACCCGTTGTTTGAACCAACTAAGCTTATGGCTCGCATAACGAGGTGCAAGCACACAATGAACAATAGAATGTTCGAAAAATTTCCTAGTTTCTTCATCACGTGTTTGCATAAGCCCTTCCTGAATCGAATTATTAGAACCCTGCTTACATGACTCACATTGCCAACACGATATCCCAGCCTCCAAAGCTACACGGTCACCAGGAACCAGATGTTTCACTTCACTGCCAACGTCCTCAATTGACCAATCAAAAACATTTTCAAAATGCTTAATAGTTGACCTCGCATCAGGGAGACCTTTACCTGGGGTTAAAATACGCCATAACAAACTGGATTTTATTTCATCCATACTGTCATTGAAAGACAGATAAGCCTGGATCATACACCGGCATCCATGAAGAGCAGCAATAAATTCCTGGAGTTGCTTTTTGTTGCATTGAAGACTGAGCAATTCTTGAATGAATATGCTTCAGAATTTCCTTTTCAGAGAGCTGAGGATACCTCAAAATCACACATTATTAGATCTGAAAAGTAACTTCAAACAGAGTCTTATACATTTGTACGTGCCAAAGAAAATTTCAAACTTCGAAGGCTGGTGCTTCAATTTAAACTGGATTCCGAGCCATCAAAACCCTTAATCATTGTTTAATGCAATTTGAAGGAATGAATAGATCTTCACATCAACCGCACTGTAAACATGCCTTGTAGCAATTACCAAACCGAACATCAGAGTATCCCTATTCGAATTAGCTTGAGATGGATGAATGTTTCGAAACTGTTGTAACGGTTCTACTACAGACTTTCCTTGAAGGGGAGGCAGAATCCCTTATCACAGCGTTCTCCAGCGAATAAGAGAAGACTTCAGATCTCTTAGACATATGCATGAACTGATCGAGTAATTTTGGATCTTGTTAGGCTACTAGGGAATACGTGCTCACAGATCTTTAAGATGATGCCGGGTTCTTTATCAATTTGAAGCCATTAACATCGTATTTATGCCCAATACAATGCCTCAGAAGCTCGGTTACTTCAGCACACAATCTGGATCATGAAAGCATTCCTCGGTTCAGGCAAACTTTTGAAGTGATGCTAGATTTCGTGACCTGGTCCAGAGCAAACCCTAATAGGGCTGTAGATGTCACAGGAAAACAAGAACTCGAAAACAAGAACTCAAAATGCATAGCACCAAGTCTTTTAGATCTGACTTTAAACAAGCCAAAGTAGTCTTTTCAACAGTCCTTTGCTGTTTGTGTTTTGCAGGGATAGGATCTGATGGCACTGCCAATTGAAGAGCTGAAGATAAATTACATAATCTGAAACAACACATTAATGATGTCTTCTTCAAAACCCTGTTTTGAAGAAGAATCCATCTCTGACGTGAGACGGAGTCTAACATCGGCTCCATTTGGGATGGCAGCTGCCGCTCCGTGGAGGTGCCAAGAACCGCAGAACTTTGGGAGAGCAGACAGTGCCTTCACCCATTGGGCAATGGAGTCATCATCAACACAACTCTTGACATTATTTTCAAACTGAAACTGAACTCAAACAATCTTCAAGCAAACTAAAACAAGATGCTGCCCTTATGGCTGGCTTATTTATTTACAAATCTACCCTAATCTGCTGTACAAACACTAGATCAGGTAATACTAAAATGCCATATTAACCATTCGAGTAAACCTGACAATGAAGCCGCTTGAGCATGCTGCCACGAGGACACAGATGTGATTGCTAGCAGCCCTTCATGCACGTACTGACCCTGGTCACGGAAAAGACAGCCTGATTTGTCCATCAAACTGAGAAACATGTCCATATATGCCGCAATAGGATCACGGAAGCCGGACTCTGTTGGCTGCCCCAACTCTGCAAGACATACTTCCAGCTGCACATTGTCAATGTAAACCTCTATAGGCAAATCTATGATTTCTTGTTTCAATGGAGGAATGATTTCCAAAAACTGTTTAGGGTCTTGGAAATCGTATGACTTGATTTGCTCATCTAACCATTGAATCTCGTCTTCAATTCTTTCAACAACTAATTCATAGACACTTGTTTTAACTTCAAAAGGAAACTCCGAAGATTTCAAACCTTGAAGGAAGCCACTGACAAATTTTTCATTGAGTTCAAAATCTGCTAACCAATGTCTATCATCGTTTACAGCTTCACGCAGGGCAGGGTTTGCCACATACCTTTCCATGGCATGAACGGATCAGCAAGCACTGGAATCTCTGGACCGAATTGGAGCCGCCAGGTGAATGTTTCAGCCTGCATATGTATCTGACTGCTGTCCACCATCAGCATCAGATCTGCACCCTGATTGCATGTACTGGGACGAGACAATCAACAAGTCGAATGTTCTCCCCAGTATGGTCGCCAATATGTTAGCGCTTGAGATTTCACCTCAGGCTGAGAAAGGCAAATCTCAAGGCTACATCAAACCATTTCACCTCGTAGCTAGCCCTACGAGGTATGAGAAGGCTCTCTCGGGTCAGATTCGGTAGATCTTTCAATAGGATGAGCTGACCAATTAGGAAACAAGATTTTAGGCTAGTAAATTGATCTGAAAGTTTGATTTTGGGGTTTTTAATTAAATAATGGGGTTTTTCTGGGCTGAATGGACGAGATCACAGTTTGAAACAGGAAAATATAATGAACAACACAGATTATTAACTGAGGCAAGGTAGGCATGAACTTAGCATCAAATCTGGATTTCAATGGGATGGAAAGACTGGTGAGGAGCTAAGGAGGGCAGACAATAACTCTGAATCCTCCTTAAACAGAAGAAAACATTGAATGTGAGCAAATTTATAGGAGGAGCATACAATACTATGAATTCCTACCTAATCACTTCATTTACCTCATTATCATATCTAATTGAGCAAATGAAAGTGATTAGGTAGGAAATTCATAGTATTGTATGCTCCTCCTATAAATTTGCTCACATTCGATGTTTTCTTCTGTTTAAGGAGGATTCAGAGTTATTGTCTGCCCTCCTTAGCTCCTCACCAGTCTTTCCATCCCATTGAAATCCAGATTTGATGCTAAGTTCATGCCTACCTTGCCTCAGTTAATAATTTGTGTTGTTCATTATATTTTCCTGTTTCAAACTGTGATCTCGCCCATTCAGCGCAGAAAAACCCCATTATTTAATTAAAAACCCCAAAATCAAACTTTCAGATCAATTTACTAGCCTAAAATCTTGTTTCCTAATTGGTCAGCTCATCCTATTGAAAGATCTACCGAATCTGACCCGAGAGAGCCTTCTCATACCTCGTAGGGCTAGCTACGAGGTGAAATGGTTTGATGTAGCCTTGAAGATTTGCCTTTCTCAGCCTGAGGTGAAATCTCAAGCGCTAACAGTTATAATGGGCCATCAAATCTTGTTGAAGTGGGGTTGCTCATTTTTAAGGGCTCACAATGAAAACCATTCTAGCCCAATATGCCAACTTGAGGAAGAAATTTGTAAAACTAATAGTGATTGATCACCTTCCTCCGCGTTGAATAAGAGTTAGCTGTAAGATGATGAAAGTAGAGAAGATGGTGGTTTATAGCACATGAGTTATAAGGCTCATGATTTAGGTAATTGATGTCTTGCACTTCTAAAAGATATTGTTATCAATTAATTTTCATTTGATTCTAATCCTTATTTAAAGGTTATCAACGCCACTTAAATATTTTAAATTAAGCATCACATTAAAAAAAACTCCATCATAACATGGAGATCTCACTCAATTCCCAACACCACATTAGTTGGAGCACAAAGCTTTAGAGAAAACAAAATCAACCTTGTTTATATAAGGGATACCTTTCACGTTTGGAGTCTTTAGAAAGTTCATTGAGCTAGGCATTGGAGGCTAACTCTCCAACTATAGGTCTAAGGAGGTAGTAAAACCTCCTTGACACTACATGTATTCCTTTCTTAGGAGCTTACCACTAATACCTCACCTCAATGAAATATCTCTCCAGTCGAGCTTAAATATACAACCTCCAAAGTCACTTCCACTTCACCTTACGACATATATGTTCTTTATCTATCCCTAAGGGGTAGCATTAGAGTGTCTTCTCCCCTCACCCCCCCACCCCCATATGGGTGAATATTACTTACTCATAGCAACTCTTTGCTCACATTTTCTCTTCATTCATCTAAAGACCTTATGCAAAATATCACCTAGTCACTTGTGTTGACTCAACTATTATGTATTAAATGTCTATCATGCAACCTTCTCACAAAATAGAAGAAAATATAAATCAACGACTTAAAAATTAGCCTCTTCAAGGGGGCAACCTTATTTACATTACATAATGAACAATTATTGAATGATACAAATGATAAGACCTCCTTAGTATATAAAGGAGTCTAAGGGGTCACAATATAATTAGAGCCTACATAACAATAATAATGTAAGGGCATAACAATAACAATAGTAGGTTTCTATGGGCCACAAAAATAACAATAGAGGGCTACACTAACAATAAAAATAAGGGGGATACACTAGTATTATAAGGACCTAACATGCCCCTCTCCTTCAAAAAATTATTGTCCTCAACGATTGAATAGTTCAGGATGATTTTATATAAAATATTCATCGTCCCATGTGGAATATTCACCAAGTAAGTTCTTCCACTTAGTGAGATACTCTGAAATTAATCAATTCCATAGTTGTCAGGTTCTTGTTTCCATTATTTCTTTAGGCTCAAATATGATTTTTCCTTATTCACAAAGTTCTGGCAACACTATTTTAACTGGTAGCTTGTCACCGATAACCTTCTTTAAGCATGGAACATGGAAAATTGGGTGTACTCGAGAACATGTAGGCAATTCCAATGTGTATGTTATAGTAGTAATATTTTGCAACACCTTGTAAGGACAATACTACTTGGGTGATAATTTATTATCCTTCTCAGCTTTATTGAGAAACATTAGGTTGTATGGTTGTAGTCGTAAAAATACCCAATCACCTACATCAAAACTTCTTTCACTGTGATGTTGATTTTCCTTTTGTTTCATTCGATTTTGCGCTAGAGTGAGGTTATCCTTTAAGAGTTTGAGAATTTGTTGTTAGTGATTGATGTGATCTTCCATTGCTTGAACCTTAGAATTTTCTGTTAAAGATTATGTGATGGACGGTAGATGATATCCATAAAGTTCCATAAATGGGGTCATTTTTGTTGCATCATGGAAGGAAGTGTTATACCACCATGTAGCTAGAGGTAACCACTTGACCCATTGTGTTTGTTTATCAGATACAAAGCAACGAAGATATCCTTCCAAACATTTGTTCACTGTCTCAGTTTTCTCGTCAGATTGAGGATGATAAGATGATCTATGAGCTAATTGAGTACCAAGACAAAAAAAAATTCCATCCAAAAAATTCCAGTGAAAATGGGATCTCGTTCACTTACAATGTTCTTTGGGTTTCCATGTAGCTTTTGAATTGTTTCCGTAAATGGAGTAGCAACTATATTGGCTTTAAAAGGATGAGATAATGCACAAAAGTGTGCATACTTGGTAAGTCTATCAACTACCACCATGGTGACACTCTTTACTTTAGACTTGGAAAACCTATGATAAAATCCATTGAGAGATCCTCCTAACGCTAACTTGGAATGGCTAAAGGTTGTAATAGACCTGGGGTCTTAATTGTATCAGCTTTATTTTGTTGGCAAACCAAACATTCTCCCACAAACTTCTGAATATCAAAGTTAAGGCCATCCCAAGAAAAATTCCTTCTTGACCCAATGGTAAGTTTTTAAAAATCATGACTTCCCTCCTAGGGGGAAGGTGCACAATTCCAAAAGAATATTTTGCTTAAGTTTGGAATTCTTACAAAGATATGAGAGATCTTTGTACCATAATGAATCATTTTTCCAGCTAAATGTATTAGATGTACTAGGATCTTACTGCAACTTTTGAATGAGTGTCCACACCTCTTCATCATTCTTCCATTCATCCCTTGCTTTAGTTATCCAATTAGGTTAGATAATAGAAATGGCACAAAGCAATGCTTCCACATCCTCATCCTTTCTTGAGAGTGCATCTACAAACAACATTTTTCTTCCCTTTTTTGTAGATGATTTCAAATTCATAACCCAAAATCTTTGTGACTATTTTTTGTTGCTCTTCTGAATATAATATTTGTTCCAAAAAGTTTTTAAGGCTATCATGATCTACTTTTACCTTGAAGTGTCTTCCCATTAGGTAAGGTAGCCATTGCTTTAGTGCATGTAGTATTGCCAGCATTTCCTTCTCATAAACATGTTTGTGTAAATAATTTCCTTTGATTGGATGACTTTAAAAAGTAATGGGTCTTCCTTATTGCATTAAAACAACACCAATTCCATTTCCTGAGGCATCACATTCCACAATAAAGGATTTTGTGAAGTCTAGTGTAGCTAAGACTGATGCTTCACACATTGCCTCTGTAATATGTTGAAAGGCCTTAGTCATTTATGGAGTCCAATAAAATGCATCTTTCTTCAGTAATGTTGTTAGAGGTGTTGCTATTCTTCCATAATTCTCAACAAACTTGTGATAATACCCCGTCAACCCAAGAAATCCTCGAAGTTGTTTTATGGTTTGGGGATTTTCCATTCCTTAATGGATTTAATTTTGTTAGGGTCTACCTTAACACTCTCATGAGATACAATATGACCCAAACATCCACCTCTTGTACTCCAAAGAAACATTTGGAGGTCTTTGCATATAATCGTTTCTCCTCCAATAGTTTGAGCGCCCTGTCAACATGTTGATCATGATCCTTCCAAGACTTTTTATAGTTTATTATATCATCAAAAAATACTAACACAAATTTTCTAAGGGTTTGAAAATGGAATTCATCAAACCTTGAAATGTGGAAGGTGCATTAGTAAGGCAAAAAGGCATGACCAAAAATTCATAATGACCCTCATGAGTTCTGAATGTTGTTTTCAAAAAGTCTTTAGTCTTCATTCTAATTTGATGATATATTGAATGGAGGTCTAGGTTGGTCAAGTAAATTGCTCCATGTAATTCATCTAACAATTCTTCAATGACATGAATGGGAAATTTATCTTTAATAGTGAGATTGTTTATCTCCCTTTAATCTGGAAACATACACCATGATCCATCCTTCTTGTGCACCAATACTACTAGAGCAAAGAATGAACTTTGACTAGGTTGAATTTTATTGGCCTCTAGCATTTCTTCAAACATACGTTCAATTTCACTCTTTTGGGAATAGGGATATCTGTGAGGTATGATGTTTGGAGGAACACTTCTTGGAATCAAATTAATATCATGATCATGATCACAAATAGGTGGGAGGCCTTTGGGAGTCTCAAATACCTTGGAATGATTTTCCAAGACATTTTGGAGATATGAAGATAGATGTGATTTTGTTGTTTGAACCTCTAGTGAGCATAATTGTGGAATTATGCCCTGTTGTTCTTTCTTCATAAGCTTTGTCATGCCATTAGAGTTGATTATCTTTCTTGGTTTCCCTGCAATACCCCTTTTTCAACTTCCTTTACTTCACAAAAATATTTCAAGAAACGTTCTTGAAAATCAAAATTTATCCAACGATTGTAACCATTGGACTCCTAGTAAAACATCAGCACCACCCATTGGAATGGAAATCATTGGACTATTCAATACATATTCACCCATGGTTAGCTTGATATTATGGCACTTTCCAGAGCAATTTATAGTTCCTCCATTTGCAACCATCACTTGACACTCTGGTGTTGGATATAGAAAGCAATTCAATTCCTTAGCTATCTTAAAATGAATAAAATTATGGGTACTACCTGAATCAATCAACACTTTACCTTTTTCTTCTTGATATATCCTTGTATCTTGAGAGTTTGAGGAGTGATAATTCCTACCGATGGATTACAAGATATGGTCAGATTGATTTCTTCTTTATCTAGGGTTGGTTCCTGGTGTACTCCTCTTTTGATGTTTCTTGTTCCTTGTCTTCCTCCTCTTCACAATCTATGTAGAATAATTTATTCTCAACATCCTTATGACCTTTAATGTATTTTCTACCACAACTGTAACAAATCTCTTTTACTCTTTTTTCCTTTAATTTTTGTGGTGTCATCCTTGTAAATTGTAGAAGACTAGGAGGAGCAACATTTCCATCTTTATAGTTGTGAGTGGTAGACTTCCTTGTCATAATTTTGCTTTCAACTTTTCTTTCCACCGTAAATGCCTTCTCCAAAGAATCGAATTCCCAAAGGCGAACCTCATATTGGATGTTATCCCTTAAAGTCCCTATGAAGAAATCAATCCTATGCTCCATTGGAATATCAGTTACCTTGATATTCAATTTTTTGAAATCCTCAATGTGCTCTGCAGTTGAACCCATTTGTTTGAGATTTATCAATTGGCTAAATAAGGTGTTGCTCTCTGTATCCTCATAATTTCCTATCATTTCCTCTGTAAAAAATGACTAAGTAACAAGTGGTTTATGAGAACAAATCCATCGATACCATACAAATTGATTTGGTTCTAAATATAAATATGTAATACATACCTTTTGTGAGGGTTGCACATCATGTAGATCAAAATATTGGTCCATATGTAGTATCCATGTTACGAGATTTTTGACATAAAACTTCCTCATATCAATATTTGGAATATGGTTGGTCTTCAACCCAAAGTTAGAGTCTCTAAAATAATGATTAACATTCATTTTGTTCTCATCATGAGTTTCATGGAATACCTTGTCACCATTATGAAGCATCTCTTGTAGCAACTTTGTCAAACCTTCCTTCAAACCTTCCATTTATCCTTTTAAACCATCCTTCAAGCCTTCCATGTCCATTTTTATTTTTGATTCTAAACCATCAATGTTAACATTCATCAACGCTTCCAATTCATTTTTTATTACTCTTTGTGAGAGTGAAATTTGTTGCACTTGATCTTGTAATTTTGATATATCATGTTGCATTTATTCCTCTTCTTCATGCATCAGGAAAGATCTTTATGGTTGCTTACTAGGTGTGTCCATTTTTTTGTTTTGATGAATTTTGGAATCAAACAATAATATATATGCTTCACTATGCCCTTTGAATCACTTCAAACTAAATTTTCAAACAAAACTTATGCAAAGTTTAAAAAAAATAGACACATTTTTCTTGCTTTTTAGGAGATCAATATTGAAACTGATGTATCTCTACAATTTTTGATCTCCAAGGTCTAAAATTTCATCATGTGGTATCCCTATGAGTCTTCGTTCCAAACCCGCAAGTCATTCTAAGATTGGATTCTTCAATAAAGAGTTTTGCTTATCTCCCACGATGACCTAATTATAGGTCGGTTCAGTAGAGCGAACTTGTACGGAGTGCCACGTGCCCCTATTTTGACCTTCGGCCATGAAATTGTTCCAAAAAAAAGAAGTCCATTCAATTTTAACCACTTTTTACAAAATTCAAATCTGATGCTCGGAGAGTAAGTAATGATGGTTTTCCATAGGGCACCTATTTGAGATGGAATTCTGGAACCTGCAAAAACCCTAAATTCCTCATATCATATCTATGAAAATATAGCAAGCCAAGATCTGAACTCTGAACATGAAGTTCACCAGTATTTCAGCTCCACATGGTTGCAATTCAACTTCTTAAACCTCGTAGAAAAAAAATTGTAGTGAAAATTCCAAGATGACCTTTTTGAAAAAGAACCCTATAATCGAAAGCTTTGATACCAAATGTTATGCAACCAACTCACAAAATAGAAGAAAAGATAGATCAACGGCTTAAAAATTAACCTCTTCGAGGGGGAAACCTCCTTTACATTACATAAATAAAAAATTATTTGATGATACAAATGATAATACCTCTTTGGTATATATAGGAGTCTAAGGGGTCATAATATAATCAAAGCCTACATAACAATAATCATGTAAGGGCACAACAATAACAATAGTGGGTTTCTATGCGACACAACAATTACAATATGGGGCTACACTAACAACAACAATAATAATAAGGGGGATACACTAATATTATAGGGACCTAACAATTCCTTCCTCACCTCTTAGATTATAAAATGTAAATTATTTTATGATGTTCCCATGATTACCATGTATACAAATGTTAATTGGATATAACATTGTGGGCTTTGAGAATATTGTGACAGTGATTCTTACCAAATTAAGGTCAAACAACAATTCGTAATCCTATAATCTTATTTTTTACCTTGTCATATTGTGTTAGGACATAGTTTTCTCATATAAGTGTGTCACTTCCCAAGGTCAGGTTGTACTACTAAGGGATTGACTAGGATAGATATCCATATCCCCCCCGCCCCCCCCCCCCCCCGCAATACAGAACACTTTCCAGCATATTCCCTTCACCTCCATTCCACTCATGAAAAAAAAATTGTTCCCCTTCATTCTTAGCATTTTAAAGGTCATTATTAAAAGGTCTAGTTATGAAATTATAAATAAAATGAAAGCCTTAATTGAAATATAAGTGTTAAAAAAATTACGGCAAAGAGATAAATTATTACTGAGATTTACAGAGAGGAATAATAAAATAACCAGCAACAATACACATAAATATTATACACATAATATTTATTCAGGAAAGCCCCAAATACGGAAAAACTATTATGAACTAGCTCACAAAAAGATAGAAAAGATAGACCAACGACTTCAAATCAGCGTCTTCGAGGGGGCAACCTCCTTTACATTACACAAATAAACAATTCTTGGATGATACAAATGAATAAACCTCCTTTCTATATATAGGAGTGTAAGGGATCACAATATAATCAAAGATGACACAACAATAATAATATAAGGGCACAACAATAACAATAGTGGGCTTCTATGGGGCACACTAAAAACAATATGGGGACAATAGGGGCACAATAATAGCAATAAGGGCTACAATGACAATAGTAATGGGGGAATCACTATTATTATAGGGACCTAACATGCCCCTCTCCTTTAAAAAAGTGTTGTCCTCAACGCTTGAGTAGTTTTAGATGCTTCTGTATAAAATTCTCATCCTGCCATGTGGAATCCTCAACGGGTAAATTCTTCCACTTGATGAGATACTCCGAAATTGATCGATTTTGTCACTGTCGAGTTCTTGTTTCTGTGACTGCTTCAGGTTCCAATATGATTTTTCTTTCCTCATCAAGCTCTAGCAATATTGTTTGAACTGGGACCTTGTCACCTATAACCTTCTTTAAACATGAAACATGGAAAACTGGGTGCAATTGGGAAGTTGTAGGAAGCTCCAATTTGTATGCTATAGTACCAATATTTGCAACACCTTGTATGGACCATAATACTTTGGTGATAATTTATTGTCCTTCTTACATTGCTTGAGGGACATTTGTTTATATGGTTGTAGCCGTGGGAATACCCAATCACCTACATAAAAACTTCTTTCATTACGATGTTGATATGCTTGTTGTTTCATTCTATTATGTGCCAAAGTGAGGTTATCCTTTTAGAGTTGGAGAACTTGTTGTTGATGCTCGGTGTGATCTTCCACTACTTGAACCTTAGAATTTTCTCTTAAATATGATGTGATGGATGGTGGATGATATCCATAAAGTACCATAAATGGGGTCATTTTTGTTGTAGCATGGAAGGAAGTGTTATACCTCCATTCAGCCAACGGCAACGATTTGACCCATTGGGTCTGTTTATCAAAGACAAAGCAACGAAGACATCCTTCCAAACATTTGTTTACTATCTCAGTTTGCCCATCGGATTGAGGATGATAAGATGAGCTATGACCTAACTGAGTACCGAGACAAGAAAATAATTCAGTCCAAAAATTTCCAGTGAAAATGGGATCTCTGTCGCTTACAATAATCTTTGGGTTTCCATGTAGCTTTTGAATTATT